>JABFPB010000844.1:0-30879 GCA_022817645.1 Ceratoteleas bidentatus
ACAGAATGTCGCTAAGGTCGGTTTATTGTAAAATTATTATTCGTACATTTTTTATAAACAAAGACACTAACTCCATTGCAGCAGAACTTGGACATCACCTTAATGCATGGAGATTTTTTGGGGGATATTATTTTTCGGGATATTTTCGTCAGGGATATTTTTATTCAGGATGTTATGGTCGGATCCCATCAACTATTATAGGTGATTTTTAAATATCAAGCGAGTTTACTCGAAAGGAAATAAGAACCCAGGCAACCAGATATATCGCGATGATATCGATGTGATATCACCTCGATATCACATAGATACCCTGCAGGGATGAATCAGCGAAGGGATTCATTGTATTGAATCCCTTCCCACCCTTAAAATAAAAATAATGATTATATATCATTAACGATGTAAATTACGATTACGAAAAATCGTAATTTAGTTACGAAATATCGTAATATAACGTAGATTATGTAATATGTAATCTTATGTTTCCGAAGACTTGTCCTCTAACCACTTGATCATCTTACATTCTTACAAACACTGAATTATAACATTGTTTACATTTCAAAAAACATAACTCGACTTTCCTAATAGAGTTGTTATTCAGTGTTCAAAAGAATGCTTGATGGCCGAGTGATTAGCGGACAAGTCTTCGGAAACTAAGATTTCGAGTTCGATTCCTGTTCCGGGTAAAATTTTTTTTCTGTCAATAAATTTATTTACGAAATTTCGTAATTCTATTACGAAATAGGTAATAGGGGTATAGGTAGTGGCTCGCTTATGTACTTAGCGCGAACCACTACCGTGGCGCTTGATATAGAGTTATGATGACAAATACCGATATTATAATTTATCTGAATGAATTACAAATGCGTCGGATCAGTTTTACAATTCTATTAGCAAATATGCTGCATATATTGCCAAACTTAAACTGTGAATTCTTTTGTGTCATTTCTAATGTCTATTGAGGACTCCGATGCTACCAATAATTGCAAAACCAGGCAACATGTAATGCCCTCAATATTGCATGAATATTGCAAAATCTTCCTATCTGGGATTGGTAACCTAAGATAATTTTTGAGACTTGAAAAAAATACCTAACAAATTGTTTATCGTTGTCTATACGTTTTTTAAATTGAATTCTACACAAATGTATTCTTTTTGAAGTAAACCCAATAAATTAAAAAAATAGAACACCAATGAATATTATTACTTTAAAAAAGTGTGAAAACTTATCATAGGTTACAAAGTGGAAAAGTGACATGAGTTACGATGTTATTTTTTTGGGGTGTGGCAAATTGCTTTTGAAATTGAGGTGAATTTTTATATATACACACTCGCGGTTTGCACGGAAATCTGTTCGCGAGATGCGCGATTTCCGTTTCTAGGTTAGGAGCGCGAAATTCAAATTTGTATTGACGGAATATCTCTTCCGAAAAATAAAATGTGTACAAGTAAATGTCAAACGACTGAAACAAATGAACGTTTACTCGAATCAGGTAAATGTTTAACTGATTAGCTAAACTGTGGAGTTGAATTAGGCTTTTTCATTTACTTGAGACTATTTCAGGTAAATATTTACCTGAGTTAGGTAAACTTTTTTGTTCGTGCATTTATACATGCGAGTGTATATTATAAATATATTTAACTTAACTTAAGCCCACATTCATTGATCTGACAAAATTAAACAAAAATTATACAAATTTATTATAGATATTATACAAATTTATAAATAACACTTCTGTTACAGATGTTACCAGCACATTTTTTACACAGCAGAGGATAATTTTATAGCGACGTAACAATCAATATCAACAAGAAGACACATAAACAAGACAGCATGGTATAGTTTGATATGTTTATATAAATGATATCGTTTAATTTGTTATATTCTGTTGCCTACTAATATTGCATAAATACTATTCATAATAATTATTATTTTTCAGCAAAACGACAAATACGAAAAAATGATATCTGGATACCATAAGAAAAGGAGTGAGGATCAAGGTAAACTTTCAAAAAACGCAGCTTTCATGGGTTTGATAAATAAGGATTTAATAAGATTGGACGATTCAAGTGACTCCGATAAGACACCTAATAAAAGTGTAAACACGACTAGTCTATATGAGCAGGAAATGACCAATGATGCTTCATTGTATAATGGTGCAGAAATACCTCATCCTAAACTGGACAGTTTCATGCTTCAGCGATATTTCGCAAGCTTAGGAACTTCCGATGTTCCTGGCAATAAATGTAAGGAAGATCCATCGAATATCCCAACCTTAATGACAAACCGGAAACGATGTATGCAAGTGACAGACGACGATTTTAAGTTCGTTAAAAAATACTGAAGTGCGGAATCAAATGTAGTTACGTGTTAAATGTATTGTTACACTACGTTCATCATTATTTATTGTATAATTTAAGCATTCGAAACGTAATTTTAATTAGCTGACTTAGTATTATTGTAAAGATGGCATTTCAAATGGTAAAAGTAATGTACGTGTATATTTAAGTTGTGCTTGGAAAGAGATGTAGAAAAATGGAGGAATTATGAAGGAGTATTATTTCTTAAGCAAGTACTGTATTTATAGTAAACAAATATTTTGTATAATAAAGTTTTACTTTACGTATTCAAACATATGAATATAATTATAAACATATCAAAGGTATTTTGTCTCAATAATTCAAAATAGTTATGAGTTGCAGAATGTAGCTTTCCAGATGAGCGACGAAAAATTAAGTAAAGATCTAAAATGATTTGGAATGTAATAGTTTTATAAATAATATTATAATATAAACTTTATCATTTTTTGTCTTGTTGATTGCCCATAACTTATTATCAAGATGGCGCTGCTATCGCCTTTCAAATAGTATATATGCTGAGTTGGCAGATCAAGTTTCCAAATGTACACCAGTATTAAATCATTCCCCAACAAAGCAAATCATGTTGTAAACGTTTATAAACGTTTCGAATGTTTCATATTCCAATAAACATTTTATGAACATTTATGGGACATTGAACGTTTAGCAAACAAAAAAAGGTTAGAAGAACATTTCAGTACTCAGTGCTCCTTTAGGATTATAAAAGTTATATTCCTGGTAATAATTGGTGAAGTAACTATATTCTATTAGACGCTTTAGACAGGTAAAGTTAAATACTTTTGAATAAGAGTTTTCATTAAAGAAGTTGGATGACCATGTTGGAAAATAATAGTAGAGATTTCTCTTTTAGATAAAAATGGATTAGAAATCCTATAGAGACATATTGGACTAGCATCTGATTTTGGAAGTACCAAGGTAGTTTTTGTAATTTTTGTCTAATTTTGTCAAGTAATGTAAATTTTTTAGTTGTACTTTGTATTTGAGACTAGTAATAGCAAAAGTACACAAATAAGCGGTCTTTAAACAATTAAAATAAAGTTTTATATTTTCAAATAAAATTAAGCATCTAAATGTTACTAATTCAAATTCTTTTATTCATTTAAATCCTTTTCGTTAGTAAATTGACGTTAATTCTGAGAGTCCTAATAGAGAAGAAATTATGAGAATCCTTACTGAAGTTTTCCTTCTGCTGGACCAGCCTTTAACACATCCGAAATAGCAATTGCAGGATCACCATTTGTGAAATGGGGGTTGTCTCTTCCACCGGAGACTGCTATACCAAAACCATAACCAGGTACCCTTGTAACTGTTACTTGGTGTACTTCCCAGCTTCGGTCTCCAATCTGTAATCAAAATCACGTAATTAGTAAGAATTCTTAATCCTCATTGTATGCAATTTTACAATCTCTAAATATTAATAAATGAAATTATTATTTATTATTATTATTATTATTATTTTTTTTTTATTAAATGGGTTTATTAAAAAATGGACATTTTATTAAAAAATAAAATGTCCATGTATTGCCCAAATATATAAACATATTTACTGATATGAAATATCTGAAATTACCACATCTTATGTAGGAACTCCTCAAAAATAATGAATGAGAAAAAAATATGCGTGAATTCCTAATTCAATAGCAGTTTATCCAAAATTGCAAATACATGTTTCTTTTCACCAAAGAAGTGTCGCGATATTCCATATACTGTTTCTGTCATTGTTTTATGACCTGATTTGTAGACAAAGCGCTAAGTCGTAGTTTGTAAAACGTCTTTATGCTTCGACAAACGAATGTTTCTCTTTCAAAATGTCGTTTCATTATCTCAAAATGACACTTCGGTAATTTGCCAAGAAACGTTACAGCATTATTTACTTTAACGTCTTTCTCATTACTCACATCATTTAGGCTTGTCGACATAAGAGAACGTATTTTATCAGTAAAAGTGAGGCAATTAATATCTTGGTTTGTTCAAGTAGAAGCAGTTTTTCAGGCCACAAAGTGATGTCCTACATAGAGTGGAAAATAGTGCCTTTGCGAAATAATTTGCATATTTTCCGAGTTAAAAGGAAAAGATTATTGACGTGAATTGCAAGCGTTAGAAAGTTTACTTTGAGTGTGTAGAGGTTTGGTTCGGGAAAACGTCACCGGTTTCGGTCGAATGCGTCTAGAAAATAAATCCGCGCCTAATTAGAAATATATTCCAAATATGTTGCAAAAATTAAAATATATTAGGAATATATGTTTCGGAAAATTGTTCACCGAGCAATTTTATTCATAAAAGATACGTTCATCTTTTCTATTACATGTGTCGAAAATCATATGTAAGATTTTTTGCACAGCTTTTACCAATCAGTTGTCTAAGTGTATATATTTTGAAATGAATAAAATATATCTCATTATGTATAATTGAGAATTATGAAATAACGTAGGATGTCATGACAATAGTTTTCGCAACTTCATAAAAGTAATGTAGTATACCGAGGATTTATATTTACAGTAAACAATTCAATCAATTTATCCACTTGACCCACGAGCGATGTCTTTTAAATGCCAAACTATTTATAAAAGTGCGTCTCGCAAGTGAAAAAACTGGTTCTTCAAATCCAGTTACCTCTAATTTGTCACGATGAATAATACTGAAAGAATGCTGCGTGGTCGACTCTTTTCTCGAGACAAGAATTAGACCTTCCTTGAATCCGACATTCCTAATCGGAGCTCCTGATTCTCTCGCGTGTAAAATACTCTAGTGATTTCAATTGAGTGAGCAAACAATTCGACTGTTATTACATCGAATTGAAAGTTAATAATTAAAATTCGATTATGCAAACTTCCGAAGTGTATATATTTTATTTTAATAGAAACTATCCCAGAAAAAATATTTATTAGAAAAAAATAGGGAAATCGGGAATTTATTCCTTAAAAGAATGAAATCGAATGCATACTTTGATTGCCAATTTCTGTATTAAATTCTGTTTTATTCTAGTGACACACCAATGATTTTCACAAGAAATTATGAATTCAGAAAAAGGAAGTTTCTATTTTAGTTCTTCAATCCTTAACAAAAAGCTATGATTTTTGCTTTACTTTTTTTATTTCCAGTTAAATCCACATTTCAAAAAGTGAATTTTGATTTCCTAAATAAGAATTAAAAAATCACTTTTTTCACTTAGAACTTCACATTCAAACTAAGTTAATGTTTAGCAAATTAAGTTAGGCATTCTTAGCGTAACTTTTGTTTTGTAACATAAATTTTCACTTATTCAAATGACTACCAAAATACAAAATACAATTCTTTTATTTTCGTTTCATTGACGCAGAATTTTTTCCAAGGCAACTTAACGGTTATGCAGACCGATATTGATGACTTTTCCAATTATGTAAATGCGTACTACAATCGAGAACTTCAAGTGACATTTGCAACATTGGATGTACATTTACATAAGTTAACCGTGTGAAATGATTGTTCATTAGCTACGTCTAATAAGCTTCTAAATGGTGTGGATAATGTGGAAATTTTCACTGATTTCATTGCTATTTCTTCTGTAACATATCGGAATTACGTGGTATGCGTTTTTTCTATCCCCTGATAATATTCTACATACCACTGCAATGCTTCAACAGGAAACATTACTTGACGCGAACGTAATAATTTTCATTGGTTGCGTGATACAATCAATTTCACGACATCTAGGACAGTACGCTGTTTTGTTATTTCAATCACTACACATCACAGCCTGTACCATGTCGGAGCACGATTATGGCATTTAACATTTTTTTATCCTTTTTTGCCATGAACTAAAAAATTGTGTGATGAATCACTCAAAAATATACTATTGTATTAATTTCCATATTAGCTTGTAAATATGACGTTTAGCATGTGATGTATGATAATTGGCATTAACATTATCAGAAAAAATAAAATATATTGAAGGTTATATATCTAGGTAACAAAGAACATATGTGGCATATATGCAGCATATATTATATATTAGCATGTAAGTCATATATATTATATACTTTTACATGTGTGACATATATGGATATCATTTTTTCCTGAATACTCGTGAAAAATCGATGTAAAAAATTTGAGATATTCCTAAATTTTTAAGTAATGACAATGCATAAACTCATTTGTAATGTATAGATAGATTAGTAGAAATTTAACTGATTAAAGTCCCATTTATAATCCCAATGTGCACTTATTTCACTTCTATAACTAGAAAATGGGACACTGATGACGAAATCATCGAAGATGGTCACAAAAATGAAATCCTAAGTGCATCGCACGTAGACTTATGTTAATGAATTAGACAACACTATCAAAACACGATTCCATTGCAGCTCTTTTTTATTCGGAGGATGATCGCAATAATAGTCGAGATACACAACAGTAATTGACGGAAATGGCATTGTGTAATATCTTGGACTACTTACGAATCACTACAAATGCTGCGCTTTTGCAGTGAACACTTGTGTTAACCTCGATAGATACTTTTACCGTAATTGCTCATGCGTGTACTGTAAAAATGAGTGTTCTATGGTAAAAACTCGAAAGCACGTTTTAGTTTTTTACAGGATACGAGGTACCTAATCGTTAAGAGCAATAAAAGTCTTTCTAAACAATTCGTTTGCTTTTGCTCTGCGAGTTGAAACTTCGATAAGCATATAGGGAAGCTTTTTATTCTGGTAATTGTAGGTGAACTTCACTTACAATTACAAAACTGTATCTCGAAAGGTATTACCACGAATTACTTGCAACATTTTTAAATTTCGCATTTTTCAGTTTATTTATAGTAAGAACAATTACATAGAAAGAAGACGTTTGTGTTCTTTTTTTTTACTTTTTTTTTAGATTTGTGTTCGTAAATATTGAAATTGTTAAAATTAATAAAAATTGTTTGGTATATGTAAGATAATATCTGAATATGACAAAAAATTAGTAATTAGGCCCCATTTTGTTAATCATATATAATTAAATTAATTACGTTCCGGTTATTTAATAAAAAATTCAAGATTATTTAAACATTTCTATTCCACTAATAAATACAGTTACTATTATTGACTGTTTTTCTGCCCTCTTGTAATAAATAGTTTCTTGCTCAAAGTCTTATGAATTTCCGCGTGTTGACTGGTATTCACATGAACAGCATTCCAGTTTATCGAATCATTTTATTTGAGTTGCGAGAAAAAGATCGCGAAAAAGACTTGCCGTATTTATTAAAGTTTTTTCAAACATTAAACGGGGAGAAAGTAACTGATATGAACGTTCGCACTAAAAATGGAATGAGTTGAATTGTAATTAATAATTTGCAAATTGCAGAAAAGTATTTCAGTTATTGACCTGAATTATCCGGTCAATTAACTGTAAAATGTTCTTAAAAATTGGATACAATTATAATTATATATGTTTATGAAAATTGTTGGATGTTTAAATCCAGAAACAGTAAATAACGAAATAATAAATTGTATATACACAATCTGTTAATTTGCTACCGAATTATTATTTTGTAAAATGGATTGAAATTTACGAATTTGTTAGTACCGTAAATTTCTCCAAGGTAGATCATTTTCATGCATGATTTATACATGGTAACTTTGATTTATATCAAATTTAATTTTTATCAACATGTACGGAAGTAATGTATTTACCATAAAATGTTCATAACTCTGTCCTTATTTACTAATTGTCAACAATGTAAAAAGAAATTTTAGACCCCTGTGGGATAACATCGTAAAATATGGAGTGGAGTATAAAGCATTGCTTTAAAGGTAGTAACCTGCTTTTATAAATGTACTCTCGTTTATTTTAAATGGAAACCCATTACAATCAGAAAATTATATACCTAAAAATAATTATATACTTAAAATGAACATAGGAGTGCGATGATCTCACGGCGCAAATGATGAATTTAAATAAGCGAGAGTTACTTTTGCTTGGGCCATCCTATATGTGAAATAAATACAAGCTAAAGAATTTCACTGATATTCCACAATAATTAGTGGAGAAATAGATAAAAGAATTCTTGCATTTTCTTTATTCTGATATCCAGGTTTCAAGTATACTTTATATAAAACGCTAAGCTTAATCAATTATTTACATTAGATATATGCAGAGAAACGCTCGTAAGTTCATGTTAAATAAATAGATTTAGTAAGTTTTTAACCTCCTAAATTTTTTAATTTTTTAATTGGCAGCGTATTTATTGTGATTTTTCAAGTTTCCTATAAAATCTACATTAATGTTTCGTAATTTTACAGGAAAACCATAAAAATTCATAGTAGAATTGAATTAAAATTTAAATTTTTAAAGTAACACTGTATAATCTCAATATATTTGCTGGAATTTTAAAGTTATTTCTGTTGTTAAAATTAGAAGTTAGAATTTGGCATTAAATATTATTTTCATTAAAAATTGTACAGATTACCAAAGTTTCATATTTTGTAATTTAGCGATTCCATAAAAATATAACGAATTTGTTTATTATAATAACATTTCTGACAAAAATGCTGACAAAATACACTTTTTCATCATTGAAAAAGTATACTCTGCGGTCAGGTTAGTTCAATGAACTGCTGATATTTTTGTATTATTTTTACGAGTATAGTTTCTGTATTCAGACTAGTCCATTTGAAACATTATTCATATTAATTTTAATATATACAAAATATGATTGGGTTGATCATTTTAACTTTGAACATGATTCTGTAATAGTGTCATTATAACATTAATTTTTGGAATTGCCCAAGTTGATAAATACTTTGATGATATATTGCAATAAATTAATGAAACCAATGTATCATTTTACATTATAATGTTGAAAGATAATTGTTTAATTAATAATTAATTAAATTATACAATTTAATTTAAACTAGGTATACCCTAGTTTCTATATATATATTTCCACCACGAAACATGAAATGGAAAATCTCACCCTCGAACGCTCGAGAATGGAATTTTCCTCAATTTCCCATAATACAGGCGAGAATGTCCTGTCACAAAGCATTTCGAAATTCCTTTCTATGAAAAGTCCGGAAAACTGGCACTTTTTGTTCACGAGTAACGTAAAATGAATACTGAAAATTCAATTTTGATAAACATTCCTCCCGTCCATTGTTTAAATTTTCAATATTTAAACCTCGAAACTTGAGATATTTGATATCACAGTGTAGTTCAAACACATGGCGAGTATATCTATATACTATACCATATTTGTAACTCTTTGATACCGAAAGTCTCATGTTTCAGGAAGTGAATACTTCTAAAAACATGTGAAAATAAAGCGATCGACGTAAACAATCTTTAGCCATCTCAATTTAATAAAGATCTGAGTATTTCGAAGATTGGAGATTTTTATTGTATTTGGAATATACCATAAAATTTCTTAGCATAAATAAGTAAATAAATAAATAAACCACAGACATTTTTTCAATGCTTTAACTTAACTTATGTATTTGGTGCAAGTTTATAAATGTTACCGTAAATACAATTTTCTAAATGTCTTTCTTTACCAAGTGTTGATTCATGCCAAATGATTTGCAGCATAACTCGTCAAGCATGCATAACTTAGTACAATGCTATATCGGCATACAAGTTTATTGACATTTTATGACGACAAAAAATATTGATTATAATATAAAACCCTGCAAACCTTGAGTTATTCTATTTGATAACTTCTATTTGATAAAATAAAAGAAGTCTCTTATACACCTCTTAAAATAAGACGATACAAATTTTATTCTATCATTTTATATCTTCAAATACCCTCTATAATATAGAGGTACCCCTATAACATAACCTTAAAAATGTATCCTCCTTTTGGATATAAACTCTTAAAATAGTAGGTTTGTTTCTGCAGTCTTCGTAAGCTATAAATCCTACGAATCTGTCGCATTCGTAACAAATTTAATAAAAAAATGCTCTAAAAAATCCCTAACATTTATATCTTCAAATTATCTTTTTCATCAATCAAATCAACTGTAAACCCCTACATCCATTCCAAAGTGATGACGAAATTCTGCAACCCAACATCGTTTCGATCCGAAGCTGATGATCCCAAAGAGAATGTCCACCGATTAGTAACTCAAGGTTAATTCTAGCTAATGACGACCGGTACCTGATTATCTAATCCATTATTACTGCTGGTGCTGTTGTTGTAAATCGGGCCTCCGTGATTGGCCGAGGAGTTGAGGGGTGAGCCGGGGTTCGTGCCTCCGTTACCTCCGACACCCAGACTGTCGTTACTTCTATCCATGACTTTGACTTTCTTCCCGCGAAGACGTCTACCTCCAACACAAATCGCACAAACAAATCGCAGCAACACGTGTTTGCGAACTAAACCACCAGGCACCCACGAGACATTTTCCTTCTCCAGCTAGTCACTCACATCGGCCCGCGAACTTGCACCAGAGACTAGATAAGCCGAAACTGCAACCGAACCACCACTTGCTCAGCTATCCTCGCAAATTCCTGGTTCCAAACGTCGCAGCCAAGGCATCACATCAACTTAATCCCGGTATCACAAGTTACACACACCTTTGGTCGATCCACCCATTGTATCACAGCATTGCACAACTTCAGATCCCCGCCGTGATTTTTACTTTCGCCAACGCTTATTGCTTTTCGCAATCCCAGACGCGTTTCCTCCCGCCGATGAAATTTGACTGCGGATGGAACTGGTCGAAAACGCGCCGAGACGCAGTCGGAGAAACGGGTTTGGATAATTATTTCCTCAAGTGCATCCTCAGAGTCCTCAATCCTGGCAGGATCGCCAGTCGAAATTCACTTTAAGAGCCGAGTCCACAGCTCCAGCGACATTTTTCGCGAGCAACGCCCGATTGTGGTAACTACAAGTCCCACGGTGCCTACCCATGGCAGACAAAGGCCTATCGCGAAGCCTCTGGACCCAACATTACTGGGTATCGTCGCCTCTAGTAGAAAACCACGTGGTTCTGAATCGCGACGCTGGTAACGTGGCTAGATCACACAGCCTACTGAGGTTCATATACCTGACCAGTTATACGTGGTCGGTTCACCTGTTTTTCTACGTGGTTTTGTTCTTTTTTCCGCCGCGTCTCTCGCTCTATCTCTTTCTCTCTGCCTCCCTCCTCCCCTTTCCCGCCCTCGCTCCCTCTCCCAGGCTCTCCGACGCCTCTAACTTTCTCTCCCTCGGGTGCCCCTACCCCCAGCTCACGCACGAACGGAACGCAGCCTCCATTCTTGTTCTCCTTGGACGAACGGCTTGCACACTCCTTTCCAAATCCCACATGGACCTTCGGTGCCTTTAAACCAGGGGTATTTAAATTCGCGATGATTCCTGGGGAATCGAACCTTTGTCTCGGGGTTCAGGGTCTTCTATCTAGACCTCTTGGGGGTCTAGAGTACATCGAAGGTGACATTGGCGCAGAATCGGCGGTGATTTGTCGTGTATCTCGGTGGCACTGACGCCGTTGGTCGTTGTTTCACGCGAGAAAGGAGAAGACGCCGGCAGCACCGGTTTGGCTCGGCCGGTTTGAGGTACTGTAGGTAGAGGTCGTTCTCTCTTTCGCTCCTTCGTTTGCGTTCTCCTCCTCCGTCGGCGTGCCACTCCTCCTTCCACAGTTACTCTTCAAATGTACTCTCTTTCCTTCTCGGCGACGACAACGATGACGACGACAAGTCCCGTGCTACGCTTGGCGGTGTTATGGAGAGGCACACGCGAATTCCGACGAAGGCGGCCACGGCGCACCTTGGCCGCGACTTGGGCATACTTAGAACGAACGTGACTCAAAATCCTGCGACGCACGGCCTATAGGCATTCCTAAGAGAACCGATAACCACGAAGACTCGCGATTACGTAGCCCCGGAAAAATGCAAGGGTAGAGAAAAACGTTTTTGGAACATCTTTTTGGAACGTCTTGGCCCGGAAAATTATAGTTGTGAAATGAATTAATTTTGGAATAATTTTTATTCATTATTTGTTTCAGATACACGGAGAGAAAAGTTGTCTTAATTATTACTGTATTATATAGCATTCCGAGTGCGAAGTTTCCTCTCTTAGTATTTGGTACATGTATTTCTCATAATTTTCTCGTATTATTTTCAGTTCAAATTACTATGTTTTTATAGTAAACGAAAATTCTATTTCTTAAAAAAAAAAACATTTTCCGCACAGAGTCTCGAACTCGCGATCTTGAGGTGTATACCCAGGGACTCTTCACCTTAACCGCCGACACTGTTTACATACGAACCATTCGATCTTTCTTTTGTTTCAATCAGCGCGTCATTGTTTTACAACATTATTTGATCTTGCGTGAAAGCAGTTTTTACTAGGAATTTATCACAATTTACTACAAAATATAGTAGTTTATACTGTTTTGAAAGCTTCGTCCTCGAATTACAATAAAATATTGCACTTTTTGATGCAATTTTTTCCTCCGTGCAGCGTGTATATCACATGGACATGAAATGTTAACATAGTTCACCGTATAAAAAATTTTCACATGAGTAACACCAAAATGGGTTCGAAAAGTTGCGGGCAAATGTGTTCGTTAATGGATTATGGACGTGTTGGGAATTGCGTGTAGCCGTGTTCATTGACTAGGAACAACGATCAAAGCCGCACTCTTTGTTGCGCAAAAACTGTTATCAATGTAACGTGGCTCAAACCAGCTGACTTATCAAATCGATCGCGTGCACTTTTTGCTTTTCGCAGCGGGCGAACGAAAAAAAGCGGCCCGCGCGCTTTCTTTGCTCGTGTACACCCCGGCAAACCGCCTCTTCGATTTCAATACAAAGCCACAATTACAGATTTTTTAAATTCAAAAAATGATCAATAGAGCCATTGAATGTATTCAAAGCCCGTATCGCATCTACATAACAGATACTGCGAAACGCAAAAATAATCCGCAATCCCTTATAATGATTTGTAGAATCATCCTGCTATTCATGATTTATGAATAACCTCAATTACCATCCGGCCCGATAACTCGAACCACACGAGTGACCGCGAAAACAATCATTTCTGACCTTGCGCCGGAGACCGCGAAGCGGAGCTCGAAAAATCACAGTGTATTGGCTTCATATCACCGATTAATTCGTTTTTGAATTGAGACAATCTGGGAGGAATTCGGTTTTTCAAATGTGATTGCATTTTAAATATGATGAAACAAAGTAAATAAAATAAAAACCGTAAATCACGATGTAAGTCGAATAAAATGAGTGGAGCTCTGGCATTTGAAAGAAATCTAGAAGAGGTGTTACAGCGTTTTAAAAAAGAAAGGCTAAATTGCCAGTGATGCGAGTGACAACGCGCGTCTGACGGAGGCAGTGATGGTTGGTTGGACAAATTCAAAAGGGGCAGTGCCATTGTCTTTCGAGAAGTTTGCGACGAGAGAGCAATTTTAAATAATGGTGTTTTAGATGATTGAATCGGACAATTGAGAAAAAGGTACGAGTCCGAAAGTTGAAACGATGGAGGAATTCAACGAAAAAGATGGAACGAAATACTTCGACGTCAGTTTTTATTGCAAATATAACGAAAAAATTCGAAACTGGTTTTTTAATGTATGCAGTATAATATATCCATATTTAAATGTCGCCTAAAACAAAATTATTCCACCTTCTCAGGGATTTGAACATCACTCAATTTCAGTTTTCACCCATTTGAACGGCCATACTTTTTCAGATAATTTTGCATACGTCCGCCGGCCAATTAACATGATTTGCAGATTTATTTTTTCATTCCCTTATTCGCCTAAACGGACACACCCTTCATTCTTGCACTTGACTCGACTCGACAAAAACGGGCAGCACTGCCAGGAGACGCGATAAATTTGCGAACTGAATGGCAGTGAGACAAGGTCGTGGCGCGGCGGCCCGATCCAATCAGGTTTCATTGTTTAAAAAGCCGCGCGGCATATGATCCCGGGCAGTTCTTCTTCCGCCTTCGGCGCCCGGTTCTTTCGCAGCGGGCTACACCAAGTGGGCCGTACATTAATTACCATTAGCGGCGATGGCGATCGCCATAATTCCGGCCGGCTCGTATTTCTGTCGCCGTCGGTGTCCTCTTGAACCGAACGCCGAAGCTGCGGATCGATTTCGGCGATTCATTGCGGCGCACTGACTCTTTGCCGGCTTTCGCTTTTAAGGTCACGCCTACCGGCGATAAATATTCGGGAAATGAACCAATCTCATTCAAAAAGTTTTCCTTTTGCCCGCTTTTTCCCGCGATTTATCGTTTACCTGCGTTGGCTAAATATCTTGGCCAAATTGATTCCGAAATTAATTCATTGAATAAAATATCGGACTGATGCGCACGCATGAATTATTGATGCCACATGGTATTTATTAATGAACAATTTCCGTTTACTATTCATTTGGAAAATAACTTGCATTATTCATTATCTTCATTAACATTTAAGTGGGCCTCCAACTTCGCCACAATTGCGCGACCGCAGCGCCGGGCCGCAGTTGCGAAAATCGTCTTATTAATCGAATCTTGAATAAGCAACGACACAGAAGTAATTGCGACACAAAATCGTGTGAATATTTCACGGGCTTTGGGGGCGGGGTATGATCGAGAGCTATTTGCGATTGACTGTCGGGAGATTCGTTATTGGGGATTCGATTGTAAGAGGATAATTTCGGGGAATTCATGTAAAAGCTGATCCTTAATAGATGGAATAAAACTGTTAACTTCTGGAACGATTGAACAATTTGAAGTTTTACTGTAATTTTAAACACGGAGAGAAAAGTATATCAATATCTGAATCTGTTACTTCTAGATATTATTAAACTGCTCAGTAATTCCTAACGGATTAGCCATCGAATTACCAACATGGATAGAAATTCGGTACTTAATTTTTTAACCAGTTAATTATTAATTATTAACCAGTTAATTATTTTCATGGAGCAGGAGGAATTTTGGTTCCATACTTCTTAATTAAATATAAGTTAATTCTTAATGTCTTGCAAGTCTGGACAGTGAGTAATAAATTTTTCAAGCTTTTTTTGTAGTTACACTGAATTATGTTGAGGTAAAATTTTCAGATGCAATTTATTTGTGAGTATTAGTGAAGTGTCATAGAAAGCAAAATGTGGTTTTGCATATTTCACCGACACGTTATCAGAGTCTATATTCCTTTAAGAAAAAGGGTTGTCAAACCGAGTCCTTTCGTCGAATAATGCCTCGAAATTCGAATGCCTGCACGGAAAACTTGACGTGGCATGTTTACAATGCATTATTGTAATGTTTCGCGCAAAATGAACCACCGTATCCAATCACGACAAAGCACGGTAAACTTTGCGTGCGTTCTCGTGAATCACGCATCCAATCGAGCCGAGTATCACGACGTCAAATATTAAATAAAGCTTTTAGTCGGAGGGTCACATACGAAATATCTCTATTTATCATTACAACGTCGCATTACCGAATTACGTATTTCATTACCAGACGGCGCGTAAAGTAACGCTGCACCCTTTGTTACACTCGGATTCGATTTGTCAAATGTTTCTCTTCGCCGGCATCCCGTGATTTATGGGCGCGACGTTGACTCATTGGAGTTTTCTGCCGATGAGTCACAGCACCGGAACGGCGATCTGCATAAATATCGCGGATACGAAAAATGCGACGGTCAGAGAGAATCCGACGACTGGGCCACATTTTTCGGCAATTTCGGCAAGTACGTCAAAGACCGCGGAATGCGGCGACGAGGGAATGCCACAAAGGATTCTGTTCAATTAAAAGTCCGCGACGCTGAAGACGCCGCGAACTTCGACGTATTTTTCCCGAAACGACGACAAATTCGAGCGTTCGTATCGATTACGCGACTAATTAGGCGGAAAAACTAGCCGAGTAAAAATTGCGCATCTCGAGCAAGTAGGTTGCGAGGTACAGTTAACGTGATGTAGATGTCGCTGTGTAGTTTTTTCGAACGCGTACATTCGAAAGTAAATAATCAACTGCAGGGCTAAAAAAGGAGTACTAAATGAGTGTCCAATCAGAGGAATCTTTTTTTATATCAATACAACTTTGTACGTTTATGCAATTTAGAGTACAATTACGATAATATTTATATTATATGTTCAACATTTTGAACAAACTACATTATTATAATACATTATATATGTTTTATTGCAGTTATTAGTTTATATGTTACTTGTAATGTTAATATTAGTGTATACCTATAATTACATTGTTTTATAAATTTAATATACATTAATTATGATCAACTTCAGCATATTGAAAACACTTTATTTTAAATATCAAACGAAAAACATGGAAAAAATTACAAACATTTTTAATATTTTGTATCTAACGATTTAGTAAACAATTTCACGCCGTATACCGCGAATTCGGTTGTCGTGTGCGGTTTTTCATAATTGATCGGCGCGCGCAAATTTGCTCCTGGCAACTTTGTTTCCCGCGATCGTAACAAAGTAACAAATCGCAAACATTTACGAAGGATGTTTGGACCGATCGCGACGTGTCAGTCGAAAGTCAATATGTGACGACCGTCGGGATTAATCGGTGTAATTGAATCGACAAATTAGCAGCGTGCGCGCCTGGATATTGAAAAACGAGATATTTTATTGATAAACGCGCGATAAGAGATTTGCGCGCTTCCTTTGGCAGCGCTTCGATCGTCGCGGTAGTTTTTCGACAAAGCACTGTTTCGACAGCGCATTTTCGTGCAAGTGATTTATTTTGACAGCGCACTTTCGAGTGGGAATATTGATGGCACCCGGGCTCCGTGTTCCAGTGGGTCCGCGATTTTTAAGATAACGCTGGGAGAAGCAGTTAACTGGATTGTAATTAGTCGGTGCGTATTCAATTAATTTTTGACGCCCCAAGTGAATGAACTCTGCGATTCTTGATTTATCAGTGTAAAAAATGTTAATCACTCATGTTAACCCGGAAACAGTTTACCAGTTAACTGTTTCTTGTATTAAAAAAGTTGGGTTTAATATTTATGATGCTGCAAAAGAAAAAATTTATTACCAAGAAAATTACTAAACATACCGACTTTCCAATTCAGTATAACTCGGTCCATTTTGCACGAAAGTGAATGCATTTTTTAATCCGAAAAGTCGAAACAGTTCATCTTTAAGGTCATGTGAGATCTATCGGCGAAAAAATTTTTTTTAACTTTTTTAGATTTTTTTGTCATAAAATTTTGTTATTCATAATTTATGGGTTTAATGATTAAATAATTTCAGTCTGTGTAAAGAAAAGCTGTGGAATAATCCGTGGATGTAACAACAAATCTTGAATTTACACTTTGCTAACGACACAAAGAGTTGCAAACAAAGCGAGCGGCGCTGTGATCAATTATTACACGGCTATGGTAATATATATTCGGATAAAGAGAAACAGCGCATGCATCGAATGGTCATTTAAATTTCGACACATTTCGCTGCACAGATCAGCGGCTTCCAAATGCACGTGTGCAAATAGTTCGTACGGCCTTTGATCGTCGACGTGGCGTGATTTCCACGTTTCGCGTTACATAATTCGATCGGAATAACGATCGGGCGAAACGCGAGCGAGAAAAAGTTGTTTTGTTTCCGGATTAGTGCGAGTTTATGACGGCGCGCGCAGTCGGACGCCGTAATAAAGCGAGAGCCGGCCAACAAGCCGAGTTTTAAGTTTTATTAGCATTATTATAATGTCTTTGTCGCGAGTCGCGCGCGGCTCCATTATTTTTCCAATTATGAAAGGTCAGTGCACGACTTTATTACTCGAAAGGCGCGAGAAAAGTGCTGCGCGGAAATTTTATTTCGTTTGCAGGCTGATTAATGCTGTGAAAAATGTGTCAAATATTCCGCGACAGAGAGACGCTTTAAATATCCGGGCTGAAATGGTAACGGAACAAGACGCCGGGTTCCAGTTAAATTGTCGATCGATTTTTTGTAAAATTCGTTTAAATTTGTGGTATAGTTATTTTGCGGTCCATCTTAGAATGATGTGATGTAACTGAAAATAAACAGATAAAAACTGTTGTAGGTCATCATATATGTTTCGTAATTTTTCATTTTAAGGTGATGTCGAACGGACAAAGCATGTTCGAATTGGCCATTTCGCGCTAAAAGTGATTTTTCATGAATTAACCGTAAATCGGAAAATATTTTTTCAAAACATAAAGTAAAATGATTCTTTGTTCAACGAAGAATATTTCTATACAATTTGAACAGAATTGGTTAAATATTGAAGTCGAAATGAGGGTACGCGTTTTGAATGAAAAATGTCTAACCTCAACTGTTAGACTAAACGCTTTCCCTAACTACGAAGTCAAACAATAACAAATATTCATCAAACTTTGGCAAAATGTTCCTTGTTATACCGAGGATCAATTGATTTAACCAATTTGTGATATGTAATATAGTTTTCGAAATATTCAAGAAAACTTCCTGCAATATACTGAATGCCGATAATGCAGGAATCGAGTAAATGAAACATCACCTTAATGATTTTAATTGAATAAACGCTTTCCCCTAATCTCTCGTTCTACAGAATTTAGTTACGTTTCGCTACACCATCACTAGGTGGCGCGCAACGTCCCGCAAGTGGCGTCGACGAATGTCGCAGGCACATTTGCCATCGTCATAAGAAAGTTCGTGCGAATGATGCGGAGCAGAAACGTAGCTGTTAAGTACAAGTGCGCCTTACACGTCCTATTCTTAACATTTCGCGGAAGTGGGGCGCTGGCGTAAGTTCGCGACTGGTTTGGGATTACTGAATCGCCTATTAATCACAAACTAACCGCGATACACTTGAAGGGAAGTAACTAGTTTACAAGTTGGCATGCGAACCATCTACTACTTGTGCGGTCCTTTAAAGAGCGCGCCTGTGGTTGTGGGGTGTTTATTATAAACTGCTACTAACAACCCATTCAGCGCCGTCAATGTGTTTATACGTTCCTCACAATGCCGCTGGTCGTACAATTTTCCCCGGAGAAATCGTTCGAGCGAATCCCCGCGAATGCCGGATTCGACGTAACAAAGATCCCGCAATTGGGTCGCAACTTAATTATGGATCCGCCGGGGCCTTGATAAGGTTACCTGATCCGGCTCGGGCAGCCTCGCAAGGGCGCACTTTTACGTAACCCAACTAAGAATAACTGTGTTAGTCCCTATGGGTGATCTCAACCAGAAATTTCTTTCGAATTTTGCAGCGGATCTGCTGCAAATGTTAGATCTGACGTAAAACCTGCTATCGGACTGGAAAGAACTGTTTAATGTAACGGTTAGAACCATGATTGGGAGAAGAACAAATGTTATTGATTGGTAGCAAATATAAAGAGTAATACGGATTAGTTTTCCTATTTACACTTCTAACTATCCTTATTACAAAGGTTCCATTCTTAGGAACATCAGAATTGCTTTGTTCTCCATTACACATTGTTCTTCATGTTTTGAGTTCTCAAATCTTACATCAAGACTGAATTAAGGTCTAGCATTACATCCACTCGAAACTTTATCTAACATCTCAAATTATGGCTGAAGTGAGATCCGAATAAGATCCCACATTGTACTCTGAACTATCCTAAGACTGAAACTTCGATTGAAAGACGAGCGAGACGGACATCAAGAATAGTAAAATTTTCTCCTTATAATTTGGGGAAATTTGACGTCCCAGTTCAGGGGAGCCAAAATGATAACAAAAAGTTGGAAGACTTCTGTCGATCGGTTCGCAGTTTTGGGCGTGAAAGTGTGCGCAACCGGGGCGGCGCGTGGATAATGAGTTAAGTAGACTTATTCTATACAATTTCCACAACGGTTCACATAGTTTTGCACGCGCCCGCGGCAGTTTCCGTTTCTGCTCGAAACAAACTGTTGGAGTTGGAAACGAGGTAAAGAGCAGAAAACATCGAAAAAACTTTCGCATAACTTTGTTGCGTGCGCACTGCTTGCGCATACACCGATATTTACTCGTATGTATGTTTTCTGCACGACTGCGAAAGACTGGATCGCACAATACTGCCGTAATATTTGACCGCTTTTCGTACGCAGCGCTGCACGCTGTGTACATTTCATCCACAAACAGTTTCTCTACACATGTAATTCATTATTACTCCAATTCAATATCCACCCTGACACTAATAATCGTGTTTGTGTCACGAGTTTTGTTCGACCGGCGTGCAGTAATTACGCGAGAGCAAACCTCCGGGATCCCGCTGTAAATTTGGCCGATGAGGGGCGATACTTTTTTCGCCGATATCGAATTGTTAATTATCGTTATGCGCTGTTGACTTAATCAACAGTCCAATAGGAATTGATATTGGCGCCTAATGGATATGGAACAGGGCGTCCTGATCATTGGATCGAGTTCTGATGAGCTAACTATTTTGGAGAACGCCGTGCGTATGAAATATGAACGCTGATTCAACGTTCATTGAAGGTTATAGCCAGACTGTCGTTACGTAATCGAGAGCCACGGAAACGCAGGGAGAAGATAATTAGGCAGGGGAAAAATTTCTGGCTTAGAGAAACTGGCTTAGGTAGATAATTACTTCGTGAAAAAATGGAACCATTACGCTTGGTGGAGAAGTGAATGTTAATTTTCACTTCCCAGTTCTTTCCACTTTACCCCGAACATTTTCGTTGTCATTATTTCGTTTTTATAACGATGTCCTCATAAATGTTTTCTTCAACAACCCTTCGTACCTCCACTCCGAAAAAACGCCAATAGCAGACACTTTTATTTCGAACACGACGATATTGAAAGTTTCGCTTTACTCCATGTCTTCTGACTCTCGATGGGCGATCCGTTCGAGCTTCAATCTCGGATCGCACATCGCGTCCCGGAACGAGGAAAGTTACACGGTCTCCACCCGAACTCAAACATGAATTTTTCATCCAGGAACATACAACGAAAATTTCGCCCAGTTGCCGTCCCTTCTGAACCACAAGCGCCGCACAAAAGCGTCGCCAATTATTTTACGAGCCCGTTTACTTGCACGCGACTTACGTTTGCTGCTCATAAGCGCATTTCACAAAAAGGTCTGCCTCGCGGAAACGGCTTCCTCGAACGTCGGTCTGCAGCGACGTCGCCGCTAAATAAGATAGATGAGATGTGCACGAATACACGATAGAAGCATCAAGACCCTCGCGCTCGATAGATGACGAGCTGCGTTAGCAGAGGGTTGCACTTCAACTCTTTTCCATTAAAACTGCGAGGTTAACAAGAGTGCAAGTCGAGTGAGTGTGAAAACGCGAGTCTCGCTCGTTTATTAAACGCCAGGAGGGGAACGAGGGTGGAGAAAAAACGGCCAGACGAAGGAGGTCCTTTAAAAAGGAGTCTGGGAAAGGAAGGAGCACCGAGTGGAACGGAGGGAGCCAAGTACGAAACATTTTCTCCACGAGGACGTTAGCGCAATAAAGCGCCCCCTACGTCAGACTCGCCCTTAGAAGGACGAAGGAGCAGAAGTGAAATGAAAGTCGTGACGAAATGCGGGAAATTTGCATTTTTCATCAGGACGAATGTCGGGGTTTAATTCGCGAAAAAGGCCGGGATGTTCTGGGTTGGAGTGACCCAGTTATGGTGTCTCGTCGAGTGAAGTTCGAAGGGCTGGGAGATGGGTGTCGTTAATCGCGACAAGTTGTCGGAGGAAATTCGGGCGGAGCCGACGACAAAAAGATGGTCCCTTTTATCCCGCTTAGGCGCGCAAGGACGGCGCAACTTTACGAGTTTCCTTGGGCAGATAAGCGGGTATATAAGCCTCGCCCGATGCCGGTTGCATACCAAAGATAAGGTCAGGGCATTAATATTCCGGAACGGCGCGTCCGCCGTCCGATAACGAACCGAACCGTTTGTATTCCCGGATTGTCAGTCGGGTTAGCCTCAACGTCAGTTCGAGCAACTGCAGCCGAATTGGCAAGAAGTACGTGACTATTAATCGGTTTAACCGAAGGTGAGGCACACGGGGCTGCTTGCAAATTGCCGGCGCTTTTGTCGGATCGCTTCGGTCCTCGTTATTAATTTCCCGGGGTCGAGGGGGCTCGCTAATTAGGCGGCGGCTTTTTGCCGAATCACGTCAGGCTCGGGGGTTGCATGGCGAACACGTGTTACCCGAAGGAATTAGTCAAATTTTACGGCGTACGCGCGTTGCGATTATGGCTATTAGCTGGTCGAATTGTGGTTGGAAAAGTGGGCACTTTTGGTTTTGGGTCATTTTTCGAATTGGGCTGTTGGTGGGATTTTTATTGGGTTTCTCGGATGTTGCAGGACGAAATTAATTAAGTGAACTGGATTGTATGTCTTCATGTTAAGCACTGTTCGTCATTATGAATGTTTTGATGGGGAACCGTTTATCATACTTCATATTCCAATATAATTTTAACTCCAGCTTCCATAAACTTGAATAATTTTCTGTCGCACCTTTAAATATCCTACTTTAACTTCCCTCTCCATCTTGACTTTGCACGAAAACAATGTAAATACTGGGACATCATTATACCTCCGTTGTTTTTAGGGGAAGCACTATAGACAGCATCCTATCATGTAAAGATCTCGTCAATTTGGTGTTGACACTATACTTTGTTTCCATTTCGCCACATTGCTTCCCTCAGTAATGTAGTATGAAGGGCCGTATTTCTAGGGTGCCAAGTGGAAAGATGATCATATTAATTTAGTAATGTTTTATTCGTTCTTCATAGTATTATTTTGATTGTTTCTTGGTAGAATAAACAAGAATCTCCTATTGAATACGAAACTGAAAAGAGACATTTTTGTCAATTGTTGGTTCTTCGTGTAATGTTGGAATTTTAACGATTTATGTAAACACAGAATAAAATAGTAGCCACGAAATAAACCAGATTTAAAGTTTCATCGAATTCTCTTCATATTAACTTAATAAGGGAACTTCCCTAAGAGTACACTTATGTATCGCATATCTCTCAGTTCACATACGCTGGGAGCGTTGTCGATTAAATAATAATTTTACCCCGTGATTCCCGGGTCCCGTACGATCGCGCCAAGTGGCTTCTGTAAATCGCCCAGCGCGGGCAATGGCGCACAACCATCGTAGCTCGAGCGTGGCCGGGAAACGCTCCTGCGCGACGCGAAACAGGAGAGAATCGTCGACGGAATAAGAAGGGCCGGGCAGAAAGTCCGGGCGAACTGCGCCGCGAGTACTTGCGAGGAAAAAGGTGCACGAGAGTCGAGCCTTTTTTCGATTACGTGGCACTGAAATTCGCCACGCTGCGCGGTTCCTCGAGAGTCGGACGAAAGGGAAGCCGGAGCGCCAAAGCCAGCACTCGAGGCACCCTGCAAATTCCACTCCAGTCAAGCGTGCCTCGCCCGCTCATTGCGCTTTTCTTATTCCCCCGCATTTAGTCGATATAGGTCAGGGTTTAACTGCCCAAATGTAACCCCGTCGCGTCTCAGCTTGGCGCACGGATAGCTCGACGAACGACGGGGTTTGCTCGGTTTGGCGCTACGTGGGGCGCCAGAAAGAGATTTTAAAAGAATCAACATTGTTGGGATTCGGACGGAGAATTGGGGTTTGATGGAAGCTCTGGGGAGGTTGAAGAAAGCAGTGCGGTAAGTAGAGGGAAATTCGAAATATTTTCACTCGGATTTTAAACGCTTTGAGTCCTTAAGTTTTATGAGTTGGTAATGCTAAGTATAGGTTATGTTTACTTCCATGACCAACGGTCGGTAAAACAGTTTCGAAACAGACGTTCCGCTGTTTCTCTTAAGTAAGAATAGTAAAAAGTAAGTCTCACATCTGTTCATATAAATGTTTCTGCAATTCTCATGCAGAAGACTTGACATGTGCTTCGTTCATTCTCCATTGCAAACCTAAAAACAGACCGAATGCTTAATTTTAGTCCAAGATACCCTGATTCGTTTCAAATATTCATACTTAGACATTTTCGTCGCTGATGCAGATTTAGATAAATCTAACTTTAGCGAGCCACAATCTAATTTAATACCAATTAGGACAAGAATACTTCAAAATGTATGCACAGTGGTACCAAATTAACTTCCCATTTAATTGCAACCAAAAGGTATCCGCAGTTGAACATTGTTAACGGAATTAAATTTGTCGGAAAATTGTGAAAGAAATATACCCCTGTAAGACCTTCTGCACTCGCAGCTACTTTCCCGACGGAAGAATTATGTAAATAAAGTGCAGTTCGCGTCTGGTTAACGGCGCCGATTTGTATGTGTCAATCAGAGAAAAATACTCTCCACGCGAAGGCGCATTGTGCTCCGAGATCGCGTTTAACAATCGCGTTCTTAAATGCGATTGGACAGGGAACCGTGGCGGGGCTTCGGCGGCACGATTGTGTACTTTGCCTTTGCAGCAAAAAAGCGCTGGTTTTCGAGACGGACGAAGCGGAGATTTCGAATGAAATAAACATTGATGGTAAAAGGCTGTAATAAAAATATGACGTAACGCTGTAAAAAGGTTTTCGCGGAGGCGAGCGCGCGCCACGTTGCGGTTAACATTTTTATGAAATATAAATCGGGATATTGCCAAGCGGGACGTTTATTGTCGGCCGTTTTGTGCGGCTAATAATTCGAATTGCCGTTGTCGTGCGACCTTTCGTCGAAAAGGATGCCTTATTAAGGGGACTCGAGGCAAAAATTGCTTAAATTCGTAACTGCGGATGAATCGTTCTCAAATTGTGAATAACAACGCTTCTTTACATCCGAAAGCACATTGCAATGAATTCGTTAGCAATCTCTTCAATAAATTGACTGACCTTGCTGCCCGATTTTGTTAATAAAATGCATAAGAATATATTTTCAAAATTGACTATATAAGGGTCAAAGGCTCATTTTGCGCACAAAAATAAAAAAATACACACAAAAGTAAAAATGTTTGTTCTTTTTGTGGAGTCCCCTTAAAAATGGCTGTCGAATTTCGCAAATTTGATCGTCGCTCTGCCCGTCCGCGGAGAAATGTTCCTAATTAGACGGCGCCGTCGGAATTAAGGGAACGGGACTTTTCGTTTTATCGGCGCTTGACTCGCGCCGTCGCGCCACGCCCCCTATCAAAAGCTTTATTAAAATACGTGCGAATGGGTTGCGTCGGCGAATTTAATTACTCGCGCGCGAAAATTCCCCGGACCGGCGATCCAAAGTCGGCGGTGGAATGCCGTATCCGCTATTGGCCGCGACGAGCGCCCTTTAAGCGCTTTTCCGATCGTCGCCGGCGAGTTCCGATATCACGTGATATTTCACGAGCTAAGTCGCGGAGAAGAAGCGGAGCTTAATGCCGAAATTACTGAAATTGAATTCAATTGCCGTCGTTTACGGCGCGGATCGCGGTGAATGAACGTTAATCTCCCATAATTGGTTACTCGAGTCACGTTGATTCGTTAAAAAGTGTCGGCGGATCGCGATGAATCGGAAATCGATTACCCGCGGAGACGCCGGTCCGCTTTTTGTCACCAAGGCACCAATGCGAGGCTCGCTCCAATCGCGAGGGAATGCGTGCCATGACCCACATCGAGAGCTTTTTTCGGCGGATGCGCGACAACCGGAAAGTTTGGCGAAAAAAATTGCTCCGAAATTGTCCCCCAAAGGGACATACTTCGGCCCGAAAATCCGTCGGTGTATAGCAGAAAAAATTTTGGACAAATAGTGTAGCGTATTTGAAGAAAAATGACCGAAGCTGAAGCGACAGTTGGAAAACAGAGGTTCAGCGTATATTTTGCGACGCAGTTAGGAAAATTGTTGAAGTAAACGAGCAAATTTTGCTAGGAAATCCGAAAGAATTCGAACTAACCATCTTCTGCGAAAAATCTGTTTTAAATCAGGTTAATTACTCGTCGGTTACTGTACAAGCAAATTTCTAACAATTTAAACTGAATTGTGAAGTGTCTGCATTACCGACCTCTTCAAAATTCCATAAGGATATCCAAAGCAATAATTTTTTGGATACGAAAGCTCTAAAAATCGGTTTCATCGACTAACGACATTCTGTTTCCTCCCTCCGCAGCTTTCATTACCGATTTCTCGACTCGATATATTTTTTTCACCGAAAGTGTTGTTGGAATTTATTCAAGGACTATTGAACCCGGGTAATTCCTAAAATAACTATTCTCGTAGGGCGGCGTGTGTGTCTTTCGGCACTTCAAACAACGTTTCCCTGGCGTGTTTGCCTACGTCTAACATCTAATCTGCGCGCAAAATGGGTTCAACCAATTTTGACAAGTAACAAAAGATGTTATGCCGAAGGACGGCGCGTACGTACTAATCGCGGACGAGCAGTCGTGTGTGGACTGCTGGCTGTTAACATTCCAAGTTTCGGTGCATCTCGCATAAATGCATAGCTTAATTCAGTCCAAACAGTCGCCACCCGGCAGGAATACTAAGCTATATTTTATCAAATGATGTTAACTATATTTTAATATTAACTGATGTTGCGTAAGGTCGGGTCGCTCATTTATTTTCTTGATTTCCGCCGGACCGAAAGGCATCGCGGATTATTAATAAAAAACGTGTTTCACTATTGATGCGTTTTTGTCAGGTTAATCTCGGTCCGGGATATTCGCACGGTGAATATAATGTCGCGTATTTTAAGACTCTCATTGATTATCGGAGGATACCCTCACCCGCATTTTCTCCGTGGTATTTTATAATCGCGCGATTTCGCGGGCCGAAGAACTTCGAGTCTTGAATAATTTTCGATAAAAGGAATCTTATCCACAACTTTTGAGCCGTTTTTTGAAAATAATAAGTACAGATTTTATGTTTTTGAGTTTTTATTCAACAATTTGTTGAATCGAAAATCTTCTGCCTTCACACATTTTTGTTGCTTCGAAGCGATGTAATCTGTGCGTCGAATTGCACTTAAAAAATGAGCATTTAAACGAAACAATGGCGCGAAATCTTCGCGAGTTACAGCTCGTCTCGACAATTTCCGGCCGCAGACAAATGCTGTTTGGGGTGTTCGAATTGCATTAATAAACGACGACACGATGGAACGAACAATCACCCGGCTTTTTAATGACGACCAATTCGAATTGATTGTCTAGTGAATGCGTTATTAAAAGCTTAATTGGGAAATTATATTGAACATACGTCCCAATCATTGAATCGAACCAAAGAAAATGTTTCACCTAAAAACGGATGTATTAAATATATTATATTATGCAATTAGTCAATTAATCGCGCGTAACGCAAACAGGCGATTTTTGAATTATCGATGGACAATTCACTGATTCGACCGAGCATTTATTTACAGCACTTTCCATTAATCGCAAGAAGTGCGACGAAAAGAGCAGTTTTTTCGCGATTACTACTGTCGCAAGCACATTTTACGCGATGAATTTTGTTTGAATAATATAATGAAATGGTTCTTACGCCGACGTTGAAATAATAAACGACGACTGTCGTAATCTCGTAATGGCATCTCGAGTTTCGTTTACTGTTATCGTAATTAACGTAATCAGCGTTGCGAAAATGATTGTGGTGTGTAGCAAAAATGCCGCGGCTGCGCTTGCGCGCGATCGCGAAATTCGCTGTTCGTCGACGGATATTAAATAATCAATTAGTCGAAAGACTTGATGGCTGGGTTAATCAATTACGATGCAAAAACCGGCGGAAATAGGTTGCGCCGATTGTAGTTTCGTGAACGCGAGCGAAGCAGCTTTTGTTTTCACAAGATACGTTTGAGGTAATGAGACTGAGTCGTCATGCGCTTATGATTCGGAAAAATAAATAGCCGATCGCGAAATTGACGTATAATTTGGTTAATGCGCGACTGTGATACGATCGTTTTGCAATTCGATTGTAAAAATTTGTTACCCTGTCATTGGAGTAAACATATATTACGGGTTGATTTAATATATACGTTGGATGGGGATTTATTTGTCAGAATATGTACAATGTATATCGAAAACCTGATGAATATGTGAATATGACGACGGAAAAAATGTGTTTCACGTTTCATTTGTGAATTATATATTTTTAAAATGATGAATAGTTTAATACGTAATGCGGGGTATCAGATGTTTTTGTGACGGGATGATGAGTGCAATTTTCAGGAAATTAATTTAATCCAGTCGATAAATACAAAAACAGTGTTATTATTTAAACTTCGCGAACTCTTGGTATTGTGTAGTTACGTAAAAAAACTGCATTTATCGGGAGCCAAATATTTTGCGACCCGGCACATGGAACACATTCCAGTTATCGTAAATATTTGATCAACCTGGACTCTTGCAATTTCCTTTTGATGAAATAAACTTCACCGATGACCTCAATTTCTAAGCGCCGCCATTTATATTCATTTAAATTTGCGGAAGAAAATGTTCCTTTTTCCGGCGCAGTGTCTAAACTTTCTCAAGCTTTATTGTCCGATGACTGAAATGAAAAGATTCCTGCGAAGCTTCCGGAAGTTTAATCTCGAAATTGACGAAGGTGCGCGACGTCACTTCGTCATTTATTTATCAAAATTTTGCGATCGATTATGTTTACTTTCACCGTACGCTGGATACTTCATTTCCACATTTCCCCACTTTATCAGTTCCTTAAATGCTTATAATGAAGATTTTATTGCCCGCCGACGGGAAACGTGCTCATTCTGGGAAAATAAAATAATGATTAGAAAAGTAACTTTCCGCGGAAAGAGCTCCATAATTAAATTGTTTTCCGCCCGCTGTTGCAGAAAACTGTGTCAGTTAATAATTTAGACGCGAAAATAGTTACTTTCCGAATGAAACCTGCCGCGCGCAAATAACTTCCGCAACAATTTTTCGAGAACTGCGCTAATTGGATTCGAAATTACCGGTCGAATTACCGGCGAAATTCGAACTTTCAAATTTACCAAAAACTGATCTACTTCTCAATTTGCCGTCCTGTCAAAATTGAACCTTCATTTAAAAGATATTCATTAATAAACATCTCATTTACAAAATTGTCTCTTGCATTTTATGATATTATACCCCTATCAATGAAAAATATTATTTAATATTAAAAAATATTTTAGACATATTATAGAAATATTTTTTAAAATATGTTTTAATATTAAATAATATTTTTAAATATTTTAATAATATTTTCAAATATTATTTTAGCCAGATATCTAACATTTCCATAACATTTCTAAAATATTATTTAATATTAAAAAATATTTTAGAAAGATTTTTGTAATAGTTCTATAATATTAAAAACTATTTTTCACTCATAAAGTACAGTTTAAATTTATTTTAATATGGCATTATAATGTTCTGTAACAGTACACTCTTTCTGGATTTTATTTCACTTTTATTCACACTATAACAATTTCTCTTGAAATATTCGCAACCATTCTGCAACTTTTTCTGCATCTAAGACACGAAAGGGGGTGGAAGGGGTCAGCGATAAATTAGCCCCGTACGTGCACCCCTCCCCGCACTTTTATCGGCGGTCGCGGTGTCCCGGCAGAGGGCGCCCCTGTGACCGCAACTCCGAGCGTCGTCAAATAAGAGCCGACTCGTGACCGCAACACAATTACGCGGCGCTATCAAGTCCGTCTTTGCGTCTCCTTAAGTAGGCTCGTCGGGATAATGCGGCGCTCGACGTAAAATTACGCGCTAATTAGCTTGCAAATTTATGCGGAGTGGCTCGTAATTCCTCCCGGCCGCGATTATTCATTAATAAACAAACAATTTGCCGGCGCTTTGATCGACGCAAATTGTCAGTTTACGACAATTAGCCCGACGATACTGTCATTTTTCGTTCGCGAGCAATTTGACGGGGATAATGAAACGCGCGACGTGGCCGTTTGTTTTGCAGCGCGATTGTATTGTTATTAATATTGTCGAGATGTTCGATTGACGAGCGCAAAAAGTCGCGACGCAATCGAGACGGCGATGAATTATTTTAATTAAACGCCCGCGCGGTCGTATTAATTATAATCGAGTCGATCGAATTCGCGTCATTTTGTTCGCGGGGAGCGCGCCGTTAGACGAAGACAAATTGAATCCGCTAATGTGTAATTAAAGGGGCGCGTGTAGGACAAGTTGGCGTGAAAATCTTTTGATGTTGGCGGTCGGAGTTTTATGTCGAATTTGTTTATTGGAATTGTTTCGTTTTAACGTTGTGTTATTTGGATCTTCAGAGTTCATTTATGAAATTATCTGGATAATTGTTTGCGGTATTTTTGCAATTTTTTTACTTTAATTTCTAGACTGCGGATTATATGCAATTGCATATTTGTAATTAATTGAATTACAATGTAATTTTGATTATAGAAGTTTGTTTCATATTAGTCTCGTTCGAAATATGCTATAAAATATTTGCATATTTTGCATATTGCAGATTTTGTGAATTTTTACTTCTTTTTTGTTGTTTCCAGTGACACAATATAATTAATTTTTCAAAGTATAGCAAAATTTGGCTGCATGCAATAAAATCTGACTAACGAATTGCGAGCTATTTACATCGCTTGATAAGGTGTACACAAAAAAGTAAATAATGGAACCTAAAATAAGTGTTGTTTTTCAGTGTTCTTCTAGAAGATTATGGTTGTACATTGTAATATTAATTATACTGATTAAAAACAATGTTGAAAATGTACC
>JABFPB010000845.1:0-30878 GCA_022817645.1 Ceratoteleas bidentatus
CTACGGCTCGGGTTTGGCAACTCCCACTCGCCCTGAAAAGTTCCGTTTTCGCGCCTAGCATAACAACATACTATTTCATCGCGTTAATGACGCTTCCTTTTTTCATAAAATGATAAAGTCGCGAGCGAAAGTTGCAGGTATTTCGAACTACGCAATGAATGCAACTTCGCGGGGGAATAAAAATGTCTCGCGCCACCCAAGAGTTATGCACTTGCAGCAATTAGAACAAAAGTAGCAATTTCGTCTAAATCTGCCTTATTACTGGCATCCGCGCGCACTTGATACTTTCACGTTATTCAACACGTGGCGAGGAATTAATGAGTCTTCGGTGCAATTACTTTTCGTTTTTGTTTTTTCGAAACAGTGGATTAAACAAAATCTTTTCATCTTCCCACACCCGGGAACAAAAGTTTGGCAAACGCATGGGAAAAGTTGGCGAGTCTGGGAAGAGACGCCTTGTGAGAATATCCCTGGCACTTTTACTGCGCCGCGAGTGTGATAAAGTTCGTTAAATCTGGTATAAAAAATTCAAATACTTTCACCGGAATACCGGATCCAATTGTTTCGCGTAGCTGTTTAATTGCATGGCAGAAAATAATGGCTGTGAAATTACACTTGTACTACGGTAAGCAAATTTTGACGACTTTTACCACTTTTTGCGCAAACTTGCGCGGTGATAAAAAGTGTCGGACGGCTGAAGTGAAAGTTGTAATTGCAACTATGTATTAGGAATATTAATTTGGGAGTAATTGTCAGGTAATGAATACCAGGCGTAACATACTTCGCACTACAGGTCAGTAAATGCTACGAATAATGCGTTTAAGTGGTTTGCAAATCACGGGAGTTTTCAATTGTTCCGGTTACAGATGATTATTACCGAAATAGTCGCGGTGAAATAGATCTAAAATCACATGGTTAGAGCATGGTAATTAATAAAATTATGTAAAGTTAGGAGTGAAGAAATCGGCTTACTTGCGGTGAGGTAAAAAGACTGGAATGTTCATAACAAGGAATACGGATACTTCAAGACCACTCCTCAAAGATACGAGGACTGGAATACGAAAGTGAAAACTTCAAGTGTTGATTTAGTGGAGAAGTGTGAATGTTTTTCAAATTACACTCTTACCGGGTAATATATTTACATAGAAGCCGTATCAAGTTACACTTGTCCTACTGAATTGTGTAAGATTATGTGTTTGATAAACAAGTATACATGGAAAAGTGTACTTTCCTTTTGAAAAAAGTGTTAGTTTTCACCCAAAAGCTGTTTCACACTTCAGGTCAAAAGAACTCTTGCCACGAATATCCATATACACTTTGATGAGTAATTGCTAGCGCTTCGTTTAGATTCGGTAGTCAGTGAAAGTCACCATATGTGAAAAACATGTGATTTAACTTCAGAAAAATCGATTGAATCTTTTAGTGAAATTTCGTCAAATTTATTTTATACCTGTTGACTAACTGTAACTTTTACTTTCATACATTATCATTTCTTATATTATACAAATTCAGGCGTTTAAAATTCTGCACACTCTTAAAACAATATTTTTATCACGAAAGAAGTTTCGTAATGAAAGGCTTTTCCGCTCAATATACCAATTTTTTTCTTTTATTAAAACAAAATCCGGCTTTATCAAAACAAAGAAAACGGCATGTTATTTTTATTCAACACAAAAACAAACGGCATAGTTTATTTCCTTTTAGTACAAAGACAAAATCCTTTCATAACAAAAGTAATAGATTTAATATAAAACTATTACATATTTAGTTTAAAATGAATCCTTTGGAACTATAATTAAGTTTTTTTCAGTAAAAGGATTTTCACACAATTACAGTCTTTTCAAGACTCAGAAAAATAATGTATTAGTTCCAAATAAATTCGCTTTACCATAACTAAATATTTTATTTGAAATGGTACCAAATTAATGATTTATTTGGGACAAATAAATCTATATTTATAGAAAATAAATATATATTTGTATCAAATAAATGTACTTCCTTACACCAAATAAGGATTTATTAGTTCCAAATACATCTTCATTTAGCGCAACTAAATTTTTCCAAATAAATGTATTTATTTGAGATAACTAAATTATTTTTCTGGGTGAACATAATATGAAGTTATTTAAGAGGGCACCCTTAAAAATCTTTTAAAGGATGTTTTGAAATAAAAACACTTTGGAAGAAGAGCAAGTTGAATGAATAACATTATATAATGTATACAGTGAAGAACCTCATTCAAAATCCTAAAGCCCTGACCACAGTAAACAGTTTTTCAGACAAGACGTTATTCCAAAACAGCAGGTCGTTACCTTTAATCACTTCCTTTTAACTCCCAAGTTTTCCGTACAAACAACGCTCAATGTATCAATCGCAAAAACTGTTTTATTGCGACAATTGACAAAATGTTTTTCCGCAGTGCGCCGAGCTAATGTCCGGACTATTCGAGCTCATCCCTCACCGTTTTTTGCCTGACTAAAAGTACTCATTACTTTGAATGATCAAAACATAAATACAAAGATTAGACGTATTAATTTCCCCAGTCCTCCGAGAAAAAGCATTTTAACTATGCACATAAATTCCACGGTGCTCCAACTTTTTGCCGACCCTCTTTCCTCGACTCCGTAAAAATCAACGAAAAACGCGGAACAAAACTCGCAAAACCAATAACACGCCAATCAAAACACCGTACCCTACAAAGTACCAATCATACCAAACTCCCAACATATTGCAACCTATTCAATCGCTCCAAAATATTACACCTCACACACTCCACATCGTTACACCGCAACAAAACTGCAACCCGCAAACAACGAGTGCCAACCGCCCCTACCCCTCGAAACCCCCCACAATTAACCGCAATTTCGCACCCAACGTTAAGACCCGTCCCGAAAGCGAGTCCCCGAAATTGCGGCGCGCGAACGGCCTCACCTAAACACAGCCGCCGCTCCATAAATAACCCTTCCCAAAAAACACTGCGCGAATTATCATATGAAAACCGGCGCGTCCCATAATTCAAACTAACTTTGTCTTTCGTTTCGACTTTCGTATTACTGGCCATTGAAAGGCCCTCGCGGGACGCGGGGACGAAAAAACGGCGCCGACGAAATGAGTATAATGAAACGATAAAAAACTCGTTAGGGCGCGGGGCGTTATATTGAAATGTCGATGCGAGTTAAGAATCGGGCTGCATTCGTGTTCGGCTGAAAAGAAAACTTGGCCGGCCCTGTGTCTGTTCGTATGTTGCATGAGTCCGTTTCGGCGGAAGAAAAATAAGCGAGCGAGAGGAAAAAAAGAGTGGCCCGGGCATCAAATAAAGAAAGCAGAACTCCGAAAGAGGAGCCGAAACGAGAAAGCGGCGCGCCAGGTAACGGCCGCCGACAGCTAGCGAGGCGCGTTTGGCCGAGGTGTCTGCGAATGAGCATCGGCACTTGGGGCCCGACAATGCCGGGCTTCGGCCACCGAGCCGGAAAATGATTGGCGACGGGTGTCGTCCGACGAGGCGTGTTGCTTTGGGCCTGCGCTGACCCGCCGCGCCATTCGGGCCCATTGTCCCGGAAACGCGCGGCCGATGTTCATTTTCACGCCGGGGCCCGTCGCGCAGGCGCATTATGCCGCGACGCATTTGAGCCTAACTGCACGGAATGAGCGTCGCTCGGCGATTGAGACGTCGGCTTATTGTCGCCGCGGGCATGACAAATGCTAACATCCCGTTATTTATCGGGCCGGTCGGCGCTTAATTGAAAAGGGGCGTTTTATGTAACGATCGGCTTTATGCGCACTTTCGAGAGATTCTTACGAATCTTACGCCCACCGCGCTCCAGTTGCACACAGCCGGAAATGACGTATCGGGGGCCGCTGTTGACTTTGGTCGACAAAGACGTGGCCGGGTTTTACGAAAATTATGACTTTTCGGGTTATTGAGCCCGGCGCTGGAATGCGCGCGGCCGATTTGTCGAGCCTTTTTTGGGGGACGCTTAAACAAAGAGAGGCATTTCGACATCTGTTCCGGACGATGTTTGGGGTGTTAGCTGCGGCATAGTTTGTTTCTTTTTCAGCATTGCGTGTGTATGCAGATGACGGAAAATAACCCGTTTTCTGGCTAGAAGGCTATTTTTATGAGTGGAGTGTCTATTTGTAGAGAATGGGTTGGGAGACATCCCACGTGGTTGGGAGTTATTGTAGCGTTTGATTGAGTCAATTGAAGCAATTAGGGAGGGGTTGATTAGTGAAATAGGTTCGCGTTTTTAGCATCGGTGTGAAAGTGAACGCTCGTTATTGCTTGTCAGTTGAATCATTAATACGATTTGATGCAATCGTCGCTCTCAAATAACGTGAGAAATGTGTCCCCAACGTCACTACGACTTTACCATAAACGTCACGCACTTAACCTTTCATGTGTCAAATTACGCGAAACGGTGATAAGGGAACGGGTGACGGCTGGTTGTGTAAGTTATGTTGACTCGGCGAAGGATTTCAATGAAACAATGCAGGTTCTTTGGAGTCAGTGAAATTAGAGAAAACAAACACGATTTGACAGATTTATAAAATAGAATACAAAATGTACACATTTCAATGACAAAACAGAGCTTTCTTTCGCTCACAATACTGACACACTAAACTGTAACCTGACTGACACAGTCCAACTGTCGTTTAGACTGTTGTTTAAAAGTCGAGTCGAAATTTAAAGGGCCGCCAAGGACACGGAAATTCACACGGGGATTGTAATTATCGGTAATAAATTTCGATTTTCCAGTGTCAACGCCCCGTGTCGGCAAACTGCCGGTCTCCAAGGCCGTCCCTGACCTTTTTTCACGGGCATTACAACTCAAAAACGCCCTTTGCATGTCCCTCGATTCCAAAGGCGGCCGCATTTTCTCGCTTGCCGAAATATTCGGCCCAGATTTACGTCGGACCTGCGCCAGGCGATTATCACTACTCGGAGAACGGCGTCTGAAACAATGCCTCTCGTCATCGGAAACGTTTGTTTTGATAAGACGAATGCCTCGCGAAAGCGGATAACTTGGCTCATTAAGCGGGACCCTCCGACTTTTCCCGGATCCCTCCACGAGAAACATTTTTTCCTTTCTTTTCGCCATTGTCGTTGCACAAGAGACTAAGCATTATCCCTAAAAAGCAGTTTCGAAAAAATGCCGTCTCGTGACGAAATTCCAAATTGTACTGATTTAACTCGCTTGTAAACTCGTAAAGTATTTATTATGCAGAGAAAAAAGAACGTTTCGAAAGAAAAAGCGCTCCGAGAAATAGGGTTCCTACTTTGGCATCTCAGATCGTCCGATATGAAATGTGTCATGGAAATCAGACTCCCGAGGAATTCCGTCTTTCATTAATAACGAACAATCTCCACTCCGGTTATTAATCCCTGAAGAAAGGCGTTCTTTGTGTTGCTTCCGAAATCCAAATGTGGAGCAACCCGCTGCGGTCAGTCACACCAAATCCCGAAAACCTCGGCGCGAAAACCGAAGCCCACAAAAAATCACGCGGAATCTTTCGTCTCGCGCATTTCACTCGCACCATTCTCCGTGCGAAACGCGCAAAAAAATGCTCGTTAGCGGGCGGCTCGCGGCGCACAATGTGGCAACAAGCGGTTCATTCATGCAGCCGCGCAATAATAAAATCGCATTCGCCTCATCATTTCCTCTGCTCGTCCCTCGCGACAGAGTTTCACACGTTCCGCTTTGACTCGCAGTCGTCCGACGCGGATAATGAAATCTCTCCCGCCGCCCACCTTAATTGATTAAACGTCCCCCGAATAAACCGCATTACGGCGTCGGATTAAAGTTGGCCAGAAACGCCGATAAGGAGTCACCTGCTGTTAACTTATCGACGGCATATGATGCCGCGCGTAATCAGCTTCGCGCGCTATCACCTGTACTAATGCAAGACAACCGCCTCTAATGTTTAAGACGATTAAACGAATCACGCGATCCCCGATAAGACGCCGTTTGATGCCGAAAGCGCGAAAACTTTTCGGTCGCGGGTGACTTCGGGCTGAAAATTGCTTCGGGGGCCGACGCGAAATCGATTTCCCGCTGTATCGTCGAGGTCTAAACCGATTAAAAGGGGTCCGAGCAATTACCGCGTTTCGGCAATTTCTTATCTATTATTTGCAGCGGCTCGTTTTTATGCTAATCGTCCCTTGTTGCTTCGCCGTGCATAATTAATTCCCGGGCGTTATTCGTTATTGATCGCTCGCGCCGCGAAATCATTACTCGCTAATGACACGTTTTAAACGCTGAACCGCAGGACAATGGAACTACCGATCGAAAATGCACAAATCATTATCGCACATCGGCTATTTGTTTCTGACGCTTTTCTTCGGCGGCGTCGCTCGTCGCCATGGCAATTTATCATCCATTGTGCGAAATTAACGAAAAAGTACCGACACTCCGCGAAAGCGCAACTCGAACGTTTACGTAATCGCTATCGAGTTGGCCAACTTCGGCTCGCGAGCGTGAAAGATTTATCGTAACTTGTATTCCATTTTCCGCCGGGGTTTTTGGAGAATCCTTTTCTTGTTATCTTAATGAATTGAGAAGGCGAGTTCGGTTATCGAGGACTTTCTATTATATGGAGATAAGTGATTTGCAGAACGTTTCGAGGAGTTCGAGCGGTCGGCTGCAGCGGTGAAATTTGAAGAAGAATTCCGTTTTTTGCAGCATTCTCGTTTTTCACTTTTACGACCGCTTAATCAGTGTTTGCTCGTCAAATTTAAATATTTTCCCTCGCGACGTTTGTCGCCGATGTTTCTCGCATTCTTGTCTCGTATTTGTTGCGTTCCCGATATTTTTTACTATCGGGAAAATCAAATAAGGAATAACTCGGGACGTTCCAGCTGCACCCGAACAGCCGAGCGGAATGGTAAGAAGCGGAATAAGTTTTTGGTAACGTTCGCCGACAATGCCGCCGGTGCACCGTTTAGTTTTCCGTTGCGTGTTTAGCACGTGGAAATATAATAAGTGCCGTACAATGGCTCAACAAAGGCGCGGCTTCGGAGACTGATTAATGCGGCGCGAAAAATGAGCGACAAAGGAGAACGACAATAACTCGTAATCTGTATTCCATTAGGTCAGCAAGTGCGCAATTGTTTTAAATGTCTATGGCAAACAGAGCAGTTTACCGTCGCCATAAAGCTCTCCGAAGATTAAGATAAAACGGCCATAATGACAGGCAAAATATTTGGTTACCGAGCCTAAACCGCTTATTTCGCATGGTCAACGGTGAAAATAATAAGTACCAAATCTGATTTCCAGGGAGCGCCGCTTTTATTAACAAAAAAGACAAATTGGTAAGCAAATTAGCGCAAGGTGGAGTAACCTTCGAGATTACACTTCTGTGTACAAAAGTATGCAAAATGTTATGAAAAATGCCGTAAAATGGCGAGTGTCTATTTTCGTGACGGATATGTTCAAATTATTTGCAAGCACTCGATATTTTAAATTTGTTTGAAGTCGCGCCGTCACCTATAAACCATAAAAATGCTGCGCAAGAATTAATTTCACGTTGAATCGCGCGTGGCAAATCGCTCGAATTCATTCATGGCATCGTAATAACGAAACGCCCTAGTTTAACGGGCGTTCGTAATTTCCTGCAATCAATGCATCAGTCTAAATCAAATCCTGAAATGTAACATATTTAAATTATTCATCTTTCAATCGCATCTGAACGAAAATAGTTGCGCAACTCGAGATGCATCATCATTGGCAGCATTATTCAGCCAAATTAATTATTCGCGCAGGAAATCATTGAACAAAGTTTTTTTCGGATAAAGTTATTCGGTCGTTCGTGTTGGTAAAGACTATAAGGTTATATTTGTTTTGTAAGTAGTTTTAAAGTGCTACAATTAGCTAAGTCTGCACATAACTGTAGATGTAAAATTATTTTCGTCCCATTTTAAGCGATCAATTAAATTTACTATACAATCAAAAATGAAAAAATCGCTTGAAATCGAGTTCGACTGCATTCAGAATTAAATATCTCTTTAATGTTTTTACATCCATTTCTCTTGAAAGTGCCCTACAATCTGAACAAAGCATAAACGTGTAATAGGGCTGAAATTCAACTGCAAAACCTCAACTAAATACATTCATACAAAAAACCCAGCGAAATGACTATATTATTATTTTAAGCAATACCATTCTCTGCAATACCAAAACTTAAATCAGGACACACGCTAAATGAATGCTGAAACATCACATTTGTATGTTACTAATCCCTCCTATTTTGCAATAGATCATCTTCCATGCACCTAAACAATACATCACACCAATGCTATAAACAAGAAAGCCCCTAATGAAATAAATTACGACCCATGATCCACAAAACCCGATCGGGAAATTAAATTTGTTAATCGCAATTAGCAACTTCCACCCGTATCTTGATTTCATTCACTTACCACCAGCGAAGCTTCCCCGCTTCGTAGCCCTCGATTCATCACTTTCAAAAGTCATCCCTACTCACCAATCTTCTTTCCGTCCACAATTAAACGCATTTTTTTCGAGTCACCGTAATGCACTTTTTGCCATCTGCCCGTAGCGTCATTAATAATAGCCAATCAGCTGTTTGGACGCAATTATTCCGACGGGACACCGATCTGCCCTGCATTAGAAAATTAGTTTTAATTAAGCGACACCTAAAGGCGTCCCATGATAAATTTGACGCGCGCAGCTAATACCTCTGGGATCAACTGCAGCGCACACATGTCTAAACAATTTTCTTAAGCAAACAGCGCGGGAGTATAAAGTTAGCTAATCGTAGACAAGTCGAGACACAACATTCAAAGGGACGGAGCGGCGTGTATCAAGATACGTTATTCGATTCCACCTGTCGGAACTTCACCTGGGCTACGTAACTCGTAAACACCTCAGAAACAAGCAGGGTGTGCTTTGAGCGGACGGGGTATCTGCGCGCTGATCTCCGTAGCATTAGAAATACGCCGAGAGAGACGGCGAGAGGCCGGAGCGTTCGATTAAAAACGTTTATCTGTTGGATTCTGGTGCAACGACCGCGGCGCTTCGCTCGCTCCTCTTTGCATCCGCTCGCCGGTTTTTTCGTTCCGCCTTCCTTAATTAATTGAATAGTAGAAATGAAGTACAATCTGATGCGTCGAGTGCAGCGCAACGTGGAAAAATTTCGCAGCATCATGCGGATTAATGAAAAATTTCCGGGACACTTGAATGCGCGTGAAATGTGCGATTCGGTGCATTAAGGCACTCGTACGGCAACGGTTGCAATCTTTGAAAACGCGCAGCTTTTCGGAGCGACTGTTTTGCCGGCTCGGATATTTAGGTTGGTTACGGAGGAACGACGGAAATCGCCGAGCCGCGAAACGCTTCGCCGAGCGAATTTATTACGGAAATAACTTAATAGCGAATTCATACACGCGCCCCACCGAGCACACTGATTTTGTTAAATTTTCATTGCGAGCGCGCGGGTATTTCGCGGAAGATTTGTTGAACTTTCCAAAAATACCAGCGCGGCTACTTTGCGTATCAATAATTCATATATTTGCTCAAGTTGTAAGCAAGTTAGCTTATAATTTGAGCTTACCTCGCAAACACAAATATTGCAGTAACATAAATATCGGAATAACCAAACAATCCGTGTACGAAACGATAATAATACTTAAATAAAAGCATTATTTTAAGTGGAATTTCGCGTCGGAATTCCTATCAGTTTCGCATAGTGAAAATATATTTGTAATTGGAAGATAAAATACTGCTCAGCGAACCAAAAGTTACAGCAATTAGGCGAAGATATATAAAAAATCGCTATTTTGGATAAATATTTGCTTTGGGTCAATGATGCTGGGTACTGAGCGTTATATTTCCAATTTATCGTTTTAATTAATATATATTGTTGTCTTTGTACATTCAAACGAATACATAATTTGAACTCTGGTATTACCATGTACAATGAATTGTACAAGTAATTAAAATCCAAAGCCTTAATTAGTTTGTAGAGCGACATTTTTGAACGATGTTTAAACAACTCCAACAATTCTCTCGGCTAGTCTCTGACATTATTATTATTGCCTTATGCTAGTTCATTTAAATTATAAATGCAACGACAACAATGTAAAGATCTTGATTGTTTTTTAAACACTCTCTCCACTGCTCGTAACTAGGGCAATTACTTGAATCATACTTTATAAACTCACACGCAGAACATTTTACGGCGAAATTCACGTACCTTAAGCACAGGATACAACTTAAAACTACGGACAATCTATCTTATTTTACGAACATTCCCGAAAGCAGAGTTTGTAGAATTTCATTTTGTAAACTTTCATTTTAGTACTACTAAGTAAAAAAATTGTTTTGTTAACATAATTTATAGGCACATAATAAATGTTTGAGTAAATACGAAATAACGTAAAAGATTAATTTTTTAAATAGATTTTTATTATATTTTGATTATATTTATTAATTTTTTCATTGTTTATACTGACTCACTCTAAGTAGCATTAAAATGCTTATATAAAATTATACAAAATAATAATAAAATATATATTTTGTAATACATCCGATACATTTCACTGAAAGTAATCTATGAAAAATTACACCAGTCGTCTCTAACTACAAACGTCTAACGCAGTGTAAAATTAAACGATGTTTGTATAAAACATCATCTATGGTTACATAACATTACACATCTGACTACAAGTGTTCCTCAAAATTCATTAGAGGAACAGTGAGAAAATTATGTTGTATGACTTTAGTTGTACCAGGTACCGATCTATACTAATACGGAATACAATTTCAAGTGAATAGCATAATATTTTTAAAATGGTAAAAACTGTAATACTGAAGTGTTAAAAAGCTTACCACTTGAAGTAGTAAGAGATTAGTATTGATACAGCGATCTTTTGAGGTTATATTTTTATCAATTATTATACCAGTAACCGACGATATTTTTCGTACTTTTGTCATATTCTGCTATTAAAATTAATTGAAAAATTGGTATTTACGACAGAAAGGAATCGTTTCATAATGAAAAGATTTTCTGATCAATATAACGATAAAGAAAATCCTTTCATAATAAAAGGGATAGATTTAATACCCGTGTTAAACGTTTCTACAAATTCGAATAATTAAAAAGATAGGAAACGTTTGTGATTGTGAAACGGAAATTTACAAGGAAATTCGAAGAAAGACTTTGAATGTAGCACTGGATCCCTATAATCGACGGAAAAATTTAGTTTACTGAGGGAAGTTTCTAGAGAAAATATTAGAAATCCACAGGAAATATTTAATGAATTCGTTATAATGAAAACGTATATAAAGTTCCTTTTATGGATTTTTTTAAAATGCACGGGGAAATTTTCATTTTTGACATAGAATTCAAAAGAAAAAAGAAAAAAGAGAAAATACATTTGGATCCCACATATATTTATGTACATTTTTTTCTAAATACCACCCCTCAGTCTTCTAATTATGATATTTCTAATTCAAATCAAACACTTTGCCACTGGGGCAAAGTGGTAATACGAATGACAGTTTGGCCCAGTGGAAAAGTGTTCGAGAACAAAAGTTTCCTATATTTTTTTAATGATTAGAATTTGTAAGAACCTTCAGCACGGGTTTTGAAAATAAATACTTTCAACATAAAATTAAGTTGTATTAAAATAAACGGATTTTCACAATCTCTTCAACATAACATGAATATTTTTCAGACTGAATATACGCTTCACATTCCCAGGAATATTTATTAATAAAAAACAACTCTCTACATATTTCCTCTTCCACCTACTCTCCAATTTTCGCACACGACCCCTAATCCTCCCTCCACATCTGCCCGAATCTGACTTATCTTTGCCACCCCAACAACCCACCTACATTTCTTTCCCCGAATCGGCCGAAATTAACTTTTAACGCCGATACTCCATTAAAACCGCCCCAGCCCCTCCCGATCGTTATCGCGTGAAATAAATCGCCAATCGCCGCCGGCATTGATCATTTCCGCGACTGCCGCGTCACCTTTTCCATCGCATCCTACTGCAGCGGACGTGCTCGCGCCCGAACCGGCAAATTACCGAAACAGCGCCGCTCGAGGACCACTTCCGCGGGGTCAGACAATCGAGCCCGGCCCCGCCCGGACAATGCCCCGCCGCATCCGGCAATAAATTCGCGATTAAAGTTATCTTTTAATCTGGCTGCCTTACGGCGCGCATTGTTTGACGCCGGGCGCAATCAGTGACAATGGCCCGTAATGGCGTCGCGTTTCGGCAACCGGATACTTTCAGGCCGTGTCGCGTTGCAGGCCGCGTGTGTCGCCGAATTCGTACGTGTCGCAATCGATAACGAGCCGATGGCGTGGCGTCGCCGCGCGCCCCGAGGTCGCCAGATGTCACTCCAGATTGCGCGTTCCGGGCCCCAGGTGGCGTCGCGCGCGCTCCCCCACCCCTCCCTCAAAAACCCACGTTATATGTAATTACAGACGGCGACTCGGGCGCGCATTCCGCGCTTAATCGGATGCGCGTTTCTTGCGGGCTTTTTGCAGCCGGCGCGTCTTAAACTTAATCCGCCGCGAACGTGTTAATTAAGTGCCGCGGCGGATGGCAAGACGGATGACAAATTCGCGCTTGGTGTGCGTGCGCCTCGGAAATTAACTTTTTTGCCGCGGAACAGGCCGCGGAATTCGACGTCGCCGAAAAAGTCCGCGCCGACAACTCACGTCTAACGAGCCAAAAAGCCGGAGGTAAAAAAAGCGGCGGCGCACTGGCTCTAACGATCCGCGCGATATTTAAGCGCGGCCAATGGGTGGCGTTCGGTCGCTCGAGTGCTGAGAAATTTATTGTTACGATGCGAAATTACGCCGCTAAGCAAAAAGTCGGACAATGTATGGCGCGAGCGCTCGTATGGCGCTTTTTGGTTGTTTTCGGTGATCCTGGTGCGTTGTTGCGAGCGTTTATGGGGTACCCGGACGGACGCGGGATGAAAGCGGGGAAAGGGGGTGGCTTTTAGTGAAAGGTGGTCCGGTTTATTGGGACGGCGCGGTTTGGGTTTTTAGTTAATATTAAAGGGATGGGGATTTGTAGGTGGCGCTGGTGCAATTATGATGGAAAATTAAGGAGGTTGGTGGTTGGGGGAAAATAAGTGGCAGTGATTTTACAGGAGATGTAAATGGTGAATAGCGTTTTCGAGGAAATTGTGTCGAGTTATATTTAGTTATAGTTATATTTGTAAAAGTGGATGATAGTGTAGGAGGAAGATTATTTCTGAGTAACAATGTTCGACAAGTTAATTTTCGAGTTGTAAATGATTTAGTTGAAGGAGAATAATGAATGAGAATAATGCTGCTTTTAAGGGTTAGGTTAGTGTGTTTGATTAATATATGAGAGTTGTAATATTACACAAGCAGTGTGTAATTCGCAGGTTCAATGTTGCGTGATTTTGTATAGATTTGCTAATATGTAGGCGGAGAGTAAAGGTTCTACGCACAAGAATATTGTTGAAGTAATATAGTGGAAAATAACCTTCTTTTAACTTTAATTAAGAGTTATGATTTAAGCGCAAAAGCAGTACAGTGAATTGTAGGAATTATAGTACGATATTCTACAAAGGCAATCGTCACATTGCGGTGTTAGTAAATAGGATTATTCTATAAATAGTATTACCAATTATATTTGACGTTTTCTAAACGTTTGAAATATTTTATTAATTATTCAACATTTATTAACAGATATAAACAAATAGAGTTTTATTTTAAAACACAGAAAAATGGGAGCTTATGACATTGCAACCGGCGATGCTCAAATAACACAATTTTTGTTACCAATTTCAAAGTTAAATTAACAAAATAATTCTTATTACACTGTAAAATCCAGATGTCTAATTTAAAGACATTTTGATAAAATATGTGGTAAAAGTGTCCTGAATCAAGATATTTTTCATGAAATAGACACCACATCTAAACGTTAAAAACGTTAAAAAAATGTTTTTTCTACTGTACACATATGATTAGCTCAATGAATATTCTAAGCAAATGTCAATCATCGTAATTCTGTGCAGCGATTGAGTTAACTAAGCAACGCTAAAAAAGAGGTTTCCTTAACGTAAAACAACTGAATGTCAGTTTATTCAAATTTATTGCACTTGATTCAAGCTATTTATGGAGTTGAAACATCTCCTCGAAAGGGATGGACATACATCTCCGCACCGGAGTTGTATATACGATGTAGCGTGCATTCTTAAAAACTCACTTTTTCAAAGTGAGCAAATTTTGTACGCTGATTATTAATAATGAAAAATAGTAAAAAATACCATATTTTATAAGATGCTAAAAAAATTGTTTTCCAATACCTTACTTATTGTTTGTAATATGTTTTTTATGAAATTTTATATTTACTGAAAAATAATATCACTTTCCCCATATTTTATTTACACCCGAGCAAAAAGTCATGTATTTTGAGTTCATATTTTAACTGAAAGAAATTGTAATGAATTGTTAAATGCCAAGTCAGTGTTTTAAATTCGGAATATTTAATTTAATAATTAAATAAAGGGCACAGCTATCAAAACAATGCCTTTGTGACATTTCCTTTGATAAAAAACTAATTTAATGAAACGCTACAGGCTCAAAAATATGTCTTCGGGCGTTCTAATATTAATTAACATAACTAACTGACGTTTATTTACAATTCAACAGTGAAAAAACCGATGACAGCTCGATAACTTGGCTTCTTTAGTACATTTTCCATCAGAAGTCTCATTCACTACTATTAACTCAATAATCAAAATACATTTTAATCAAATTAATTAATCTCGATAAAAATATCACGCACATATTCTTCCCCCTCAGCCCTACTTATTTCTCAACACCACCATCCTTTTTATCGACTGAAAAAACGATTAAACACTCCAATAATTAGCCAACAAATCAATACCGACGGTGCGCTCGGATTTCAACTCTTTCGAATTTAAAATCCCGAGCGCTCTTTCATACATCACCATCCTTAATCCAACTACAAAAAGAACGATAGCCAGAAGGAAAAAAATACGTCGGTAACGAAACCAACCACTTTGATCTCGGGAGAAAGTACGCGATAACAAAAGCAAAAGAAAAAGCTCGCGCGCGCCGTTCCTTGTTAAATATTTCCGAAAGTTTTCGAGCGTTTTCCCGTCTTTTTTACGGGCATTGTGTAAAACACAAAGAGTATAAACGAGACGCTGTAAAACTCAATTACCTCATTTATGGTCGTACAAACGGTTTCGGAAAACAACACGCGGCGAGGGGGGACAGGAAGGGGGGAGGGGGGTGAGTGCAGAAAGGACACATGGCACGCGAATGGACGCCTCTATGACAAGGGACAATTTAGGTAGCATCGCCATTTTTACAGCGGCAATAAAGCCCGTTCGTAATTACTGGATGCGGTCCAATCAAAGTAGTCCGGGGTCTCCCGGCGGCTCGTCTAAACACGTGCTACGCATCGCACATTCATCACGACTCGCAACGGCAAAGATAAATTCGATCGGCGAATCGCGCAATTTTCGCCATGATGAATCTCCTTCGGGATCTGCTTTTGTTTAATTGCGACCCGCTAAAAATGCGCTCGGATATGCTCCCACCCCCTCCCCCGGACCCGACCTCCCAACCCGTGCCCCGACATCATCTATCATACACTTGATGCGTTGCCGTTCCGTGATTTATATCAACTAAATTGTTTTATCTGACGGATGTTTCGCGAATGGATCCCCGGCGTTGTTTCGCCGTGAAAAAGCCCGGGCGAATTGCAAAAATGAGAACAAGATTTATTAATGCAGGTCAGGGAAATACGACGCGCCCGGCACAATGCCGTCAAACTGAATTATTCATTTTTTATGGAGCCCGCGAGCACATATTGTCGTATTTATTCGTTAATTAATTATTCGCCGACGCGTTTTTATCGCGATTTGAATCGCTCAAATTCGCCGGCGTTATCGCGGCACACGTTTTGCGAATTATTTTAATTTATCGCGCGATTCGGGGGAAAGCGGCCGGCCTTTTGAGGGATGCTCGAAAACGAATGCACGCGGCGCCGGCTTCCTGGCACTTGTAATTTTTTTTCCACTTTTTGTCACGCGCGTAAAATATTATGACGATTATGCGCCAAAAAAAAGCTATTTCGGCCACGCGCGAAATTCGGTTCCGATGCGGCAAAAAGCCACGAAATCAAGTCCGGAACAATGACAAATTAATTGCGCGGCCAGACGATTGAAATCTCCGCGACAGATACAAGGCATTAAGCAATTATAAAGTATCGTTCATCATGTGACGTCACCGAAATATGTCTCACTCGGTCCTAGATCGTGCATAGTCGAGCGCGACGGAAAAAAGGTATCGCGCCGCGGGATCGTACGTACGAGCGCCGATTGCGTTATCGTGTGAATTATATAAAGGTTTTGCGGACCGTTATCCCGATATGCTAATTGTTAGTATAACTGTAACTACACGTAAGTTCGGCCGCCGCCGTCTTGCCAGATACGAAGCGTTCTCGCATATCGTGCGCTGCAAAACTGTAATCTCAACTGTGACCCGCTCTCTTGCGAGCGACTATCCTCGTCTTGCCCACGCGACTAATCCGCGCGACGTGACCATTATCTTTCTTTTTCTCCCGGGCGCAATCCCGTGGCATTCAGCGCTACCCATATGCGCTCTCTTTCCTCCTCGCTTCACTTGTTTCGGATCTTTGCCTGAGAAATAAATGCGCGCGCTGATTTTGCCGAGACCAATAAAAGCTATACTCGGCGGATTTTTTTCAGTCGGAGAATCGCCAATTCGGGCCCCGATTTCCCGCGGCGGAGACGGCAAATAGGACCCGATCGATAAATGCGTTAGTCTGACAAATTGCCGCGCCGAGCGGTAAAAGTGGAGAACGCTCCAAGTGCATTAAAAAGCATGGGAAACTTTTAATTTATGCAATACTTGGCCGCGAGCCTGGACCGAGTTTGTTTGACGTGATTAAGAATCAGATTCATTTTACAAATTCGTTAATTCGGCAAACTTCGGCGCATTTGGCGCTGTTTCGCGTTTTTGGAGCGAAGCGTTTACAGGGATTAGGCTCTGCACATCGTTTTAGGTGACGTCGGATGAAAGTGGCGAATGCACTGGTCGGGCGGACGCTTTTGGATTTATCGATCAGAAATAACTTGTGGCGAAAAAGGTCATCGTCACAATAACCGCTGCTGCAATTATTTCTTTTAATAATACGGTTAATAGACATGTGTATTTTTATCGGTTCATGCGGATGCATTATTCAGCGCCACTTTTGATTTTATTAACTTCTGTCGAGGTTTATTTAGCGCAGCAGGAGAGGTGAAAATGTCGCAGCTGCATTTTTTAGATGTTTAGACGGCAATTTAGTTATTGAATTCGGTGCAGTGGAGAGAATCGTTTAAACGTATTTTTCTTTGAGCGAAAAAGTTGTTTCAGTAAAGTTATCCTACAATATGATATTTGCTTTATTTTGGCGTGAGCACTCAAACAAGTTGATCTGACGATGGTGCCTTCGGATAAATATGTATCGTGTTGCACCTTATCGTGTACCTGACATATTGGCCAAAATGACTGCGCAAACACCTATGAAAGGATTCAAAACAGTCCCTGATATTTTTCGTGCGTTGCACAATATTGACACTGTACGCTGTACAACTGGATTCTCTAATAGCAAACCGAACCCCGACTACCGGGAATCCCTTATAATCTGATCCTTAATGCCCAAACCATTTCTTCGTTGCGTAACTTAATCTCGAAGACGAAATCCGTCGTTCTAATAACTGCCTGCCAAACAAAAGCAACAAAGTTAACGCAGAAAAGAAAACAAGTGTGAGACATCTGCAAGATGTTACAAATTGAAAGGCGATGAAATATTGTTTATACACTAAGATCTTTGGTGTAATGTATCAATCATACTTAGCGTACAATGTCTGCTACAGTACTCGTATGTAGACTTACAGTTTACACAGTAAAGTTATTGTTATGTAGCATAGCATGAATGTTTAACCAGAAGTATTCTTACAATATACATCGTAAAATGAATACTCCTTTATGTGTAAAAATGTACTCTGGAAGTTCAACCGAGATAAATTGTACATCGTCCATGAAAAAAAGTCGAAAAAAGTGAAACAGTGGGAAAAAGTGCTGCACATTCAAATCAATAAACGCTGCACTCTCCGCGAAATTTGATATCTTTACACGCGCATAACTTTAATTACCAATCGCAACTTTGCACATGTCACATCTTATAGTTAACATCGTAACTGAACAATTCATTGCTCCAATTTTCATTCAGGCTGCAAAAGTGTTCTATGCCTCCACTTTCCCCTCCCTCCCCTCCCTACCCATGGCATCGACTTATTCTCAGTACGTCGTGACAAACGTAATCAAAAAGAGTCGCGGCATTGTGAAGATATTCTAAATTCCGTCGGAAAAATGCGGGCAAATTGAGCAAAATACGTCGCGACTCCGGGTGAAAGCGCTGAGCTCGAATAAATTTGCACGATTAATCAATACCGTGGCGAAAAAGCGACTTGCCGTAAAATATTCGTCACAATGCCGCGCAAATAGCGGACTCCTATGGCGCCGATTGTGTTTAACTGATACGTTACGCGCACATATCCGCTCAAGCAAATAGGATCCATGGAGCGAATAACGCGACAACGATGCCCATTCACGAGCGGCTTGTGTACTTAGTTTACACGTGTGAACACACTTTCGTCGTGCACTTGTGAGCGCACATACGCGCCGGGTTAATCGCGATCCCGGCTAATGATATTCGTAATAATCGGCGCGATAAAATAAATCACGGCGCTGATTAATGGGCCGTTTCGGGCGCAAGAAAGGGGCGCCGCGGTTTGTTTTGCGATTCGACGTATCTTTCAATATAGGGCCTCGTGTTCGCCGCATTTTTGCTGCCCTCAAATTATGATATATGCACTCGTAAATTACCACCGGCGTTTCGTTGCGCCACCCGATTCGGTCAAGGTTTCCGTTCGTTATTGCAGCTTGATTCAATTTGATCGGCCGGCGTCGGTAATTTGGCGAAAATGGAATTAAAATGACGCGGTGCGGTATCGAGCAAGGTTCGGCGCACGAAAAAATTGGTTTGAATTATTTGCTCAAATTTATTTGATCATACCCTCTTTGGAGTCATTTCGAATTAAACGGAATGTTATTAATTTCGGATGAATTTAAGGTCGACGGATCGGCGAAAGGAGTATCGATTCGTTTATATGTAAATATATTGAATCGAAAGACACGTTCCATTGCAATAGCATGGAGTTGGAGCCGAGAATATTTTCGCAGATCGATTATCTTTTATCAGCAGATTGTGTTGTCTCGTAATTTGACGAAAGGATTGTGGAAATGTCGATACGTCATGACACCACTGGTTTTCTGAGAGCACTTTTACGGTGCCTCTAATTGTGTCATTTTCGATTAATCGCCATTGATCACCTTCACTCGACTGTCGCCGTGAATTAATTTTCTTTCAATTTCGTCCGTGTTATCATCTTCAATTGCCTTTCGCGTTTAATCATCATCAATTCATTATTCTCATTTACTTCTCCCGAATCCGTGTTTCTTTTTATCAGGCCATCCTCATTTACCTACCGGTACATGTTCAGGCTAATTAAATCATCCTCAATTCATTATCATCATTTATTTACTTTTATTTCATCATCTGATTACGTTTGGGAATTAAAGCAATCATTTATTATGCGCAGAATTAGTTAATTACAGAGAAAAGGCTGCGCTCTGCGTGCGAATATCAACGAGGTCCAACTTTTATCCGCTAATTTTGAATATTCCGGATATAATTAATAAGGTAACAAATTCCCTCGGGACGGGCAGAATCTTTGTTTACAACTCGCGGAATACCTGCAATTAAATATTAAAGGACATTATACGGAAATTATACGAAAAAGCGACGCCTCTTTGCCAATGGAACACCACTGCATTCTTAATACCCGCCGTGATCCTTAATTAAAGCACTCTTCGTCTATTGACGCTGTTTGTAATTAACCGTAAAGTCGCGTTTGAAAAATGCACCGGATCATTATTTATTCATTTATTTACAATAGAAGCGCGTTGACGAAAAGCAGATCGCGTCACGTCAAGGCGCGCAAACTTCGGCTTGTGACGCGTTAATTAACCGTCCTGCTGATTTAACGAAATAGTTTACGTCCATCGGCGAAACTTTACACTCGAATAAATCCGTTGCAAAATGTTTTCCGGCGGGGCTCGCAGGCACTTGAAATTTATTCAATCTTATATAATGCCTTATTGTATTTATATCGTGCCCCAGCAAACGCACACAGTCCGGCGCGTTTTTTGCGCGACTGATACTTTTGTATAAAATACCTCACTCCCACGTAGTGCAAATCATCGAGCCGGGCAATTTTTGTGCCGCACATCTACATAGAAAATGAGACCTATTGACACGAAATTAAAATACAATGTGGTATTAAACTCGGAAACCGTCCCATGATGACAACTTTGTTAGGACTGTCGTACTCCCATATACGACTGGCAATGCATTGAATTGTATTGACCTCAGATTACCAGTCAAAGGTTTAGGTACACAAAGATTCTCAATGTTCTTAATCCCGTGTCCTCTGTCTATTCAGTACGTTTGTTATGAGAAAGAACGACACACCAGATGTCGGCAGTCCCTACACTTTCAGTCGTACGCACAAAACGCATTCTTCGAAAATTAAATGCGGACGGTAATTTTAACAAAAAGTTGTTCCCGAGCTTTTTTGTCATTTATCCCGGATGGTTCGAGGCGCATTGTGGCTGGAGCATGGCCTATGAAAATTATTTAATGGGTTCTAATTTGAGAAACGGTGCTTCGGCATTGTAAGGAATGGGATCATTTAAATAATACTTGATCGCGGACGTTTGTCGGGAATTTTTTATCACTCCGAGTTTAAAAGTTGCAATTATCCATTGCTTCTTCTCGCGGAGAGGGTTTTATTAGACAAATTCGATTATGAGAAGTCGATTCTATTCGGTTTCATTCTATTTTCGGTTTCGTTCTATATTCTATTTTCATTCCGCAATCAGTCAGGTACAAAAATTTAAATGACAATTGCAAAATAAAACATTTATGTCGTTTCATTGAACTTGGCATCATTTTTCAATTTCACCTTTACGACTTTTAACTGCGTAATAGTTATTTCAAATAATTAAAGTTAATGGCTAAATTCATTATACTGCTTCCTATCAAACTCATGATATACGTTTAATTATTGTTCATGATTTTATTTCAACGTATTTGGTTTCACGTTATCCAATTTGATTACTTGTATACTTAGTAGCATCAAGATGGGTTTCGATTGATATTACAAGTTATTACAAAATTGCTAGCTACAACGGTTCTTCAAATATCTTCGTTGAATTAAAACAATTTATTAAAATAAACGCATGTATCTTAATTACCTCACATTTATCGATTCATGTACAATGTGATATTTGTACCGAATACATTTTATTGCAACATCGCAACACTGTACCAGCAATCACATTCATACTCCCATACTCTCATTTTCCAACTTCCCTCCAAAAACTGTTTTCATTGCAAACACACTTTTACTTTTTCAAAACTCCGAAACACAACTCGCAAACTGTTTTCAAAAACACTCAACAGTCGCCTCGCCGTCACTCTGAATAAATACCTCCGATCATCTAAACTGCCCAATTCAAACACTCTCTCCCGGACCATTCAAAACCCAGCCACACTAAGCGCTACAAAAACACGTCTCGAACGCCACTTTTTACAGTAACCGGCTATTTACCCGACGGCCGAAGTGGCCCGCAAGAACCACCTAGCCGTCTAATAACGACCCTAATTATCCCGCACTTAACGCAAAAATGTCGCACGGAATCTTGCAAGTTCCTCGTCAAAGAAGCCTCGCAGTTTCTCCGCAAGAAAAATCGGCACCGGCCGTCGCCTAAGAAAAAGCGTCGCCGGAAAAAAGGGCCCCTGCGACAGATTGCAACTAATTAAGGGGACGCCCGAATGCATCAAGTCTAGCCTTCCGGTATCAAAGTTTTGGGTGTCGCCCGGGCGCGCAGCTGACGCGATTTTATGCTTATCAAAAAAGGCAGCTGCTGTCACGGCTCGTGACGAATGCGCGAAGAAACCGGCCGGCCGTTCAGTCATTCAGTCGCGTCTCCCAAAGGCGTCGCGTTCTCCCAGATTAGTCACAGCGCACTCCCAAAGACGCTCCGGTAAGGAGTGCGATTCGTTGCGGGCGCGTGTGCCGGCGAATCGATCGAATCGAGAAGAATGTATCGGCGCGGCGAAAATGAGCGACGGCTCTTAGAAATCGATGCCGCCGGGTGGCGAGCTTTATATTTCGAGAAAGAAAGCGCGCGGATTCGAACCAACGGAAAAAGCCCGCTAACGCGCGAGAAACGTGACGAATGGCCCGTGACGTTCGTCACATGCTGGCAATCGCGTCGGGAGGAGTGGATATCTTGGCTGATACGGACGCTCGGGAGAAAATTGCACGCAAATTGCTCGCCCAGGCCGACCTACATTCGCGAGCGGCGATGTCCGCGCGAACCTCTCGATTGCTCCGCGAAACCAGCATAAAGGCTGCAAAATTAATAATTGGCACCGGCGTATTGATTTACGTGTTCCGCCGCGCTTTGATTCGCCGTAATACGCAGCCGGGAATTTTTTCCTCGCCGGCAAAAATGTATAAGTATCGCGATTGTGCGACAGCGACGGGGAGGAAAGCACGGCAAAAGGGGCGACGCGCGCGTATTACGTCGCGCAACTTTTTTGCCAATTACCGCCGCGCGAGCTCCGTCGCGGAAATTGGATCGCGATAAATGACTTAATTAAATCATTTTCGCCGATTCAATGACGCTCGCCGGATTCGACGCGTTAATTACTTTAACGAGCTTTCTTGCGCGAAATCGTTTGCGGAAGCGGCTCGAACCTGAAAATGTCATCGATCGCCTCGTCCTTCGCGGACTTCCGGTTACAGCGGCGCGTGCACTATGCAATCGCAAAATATTTAATATTGCAGAAGCGCGGGCTGCCGCGCGCACACAATGCCGCTGATAATGTTATGACAAACCCATACATTGTGCGAAATTGCAGCGAAAATTCCTTTTATTGGTCAATGGCACCATTGTTATAGTTCGTTCATTCATTATTAAAGCAACGGAGAACCCGTGTAACGTTCACCGTATACTGTTATTTTCCGCGGAACTTTTCAAAAGTGGAACGGCTGAACATTGTACGGCCGAATAGGAAATGCGAACTTCGCGATTAAATATGAAGGGGCCGCGATTGGCGGGCGCGGCGCGTAACACATCGCACTTGCCGGGGAAAAAGTCGACGCCGATGGGCGCCTTGCGTTACACCGAAATTTCGCGCGCTCCCGATCGGCGGTCTCCGCCCGCCGCTAAATACTATACATCAGGCAAACGAGATAGATATCTGGACTAGTTACATCTGCAGCTATACTATGATTTTCGTATACATAAAAGATAAGACTGCACAATCCGATTACTTAGGCGGTATAGGTCGGGAAAAAGTGGCGGGCGCACGGAAATCATCATAAAATTATTAGACTGTAGCCACGTGTAAATCGCGATGCGCCGCGTTACGTTGAACCCCGCGACCCATCCTCCGATCCGATTCAATGTGTGGCACTCGCGCGCTCAATATGCATAACCATTAGATCGATCGGATCGATACGCGGCGCGTTATAAATTTGCTCGCGGCATGTAATTTAATAACCGCGCGGCGTGCACGTTCGCTCAACGACCGTGTCCGAACTTGGCTAACTGCGTTGCATTTTGCACCGTAGTTTAAAACACGGCATACGCGACCGGACAATGCACGCGAAACTGCCAAACCACGAAGCTCGATGCAAAACCGCCAACGAAAAAGCGGCGAGCCCGATGCCCCCGGTCGTCTTCGAAATGCAAGGTCCAATTCGACCGGAATCAGCCTGCGTCGACGATTTTTTAATTATCAACGCTGGAAATCCGTCGAAACTGCGATGCCCGGGAAAAAGCCAGGGAAAAACAATACTCGTCGCGGATAAAAGAATATAGATCGAACATTAGGGGGCGCACAATGCGCCGCGCAAACTTGGTCTTGATAAAAGCTAACGATCGGCGCGCTCGATTAATAAACGATCGCCGGCAAAACGGCGGAAGCGAACGCGGAAAACACGTTTCCCCAGGGGCGAAGGGCGAGGTTCCGGCGACGCAACATCGGCGAAACGAGGCGCGCGATCCACGCGTCGCGCCGCTTATCGACCGGGAATAGCGTCGCGGACTTCCGCGGAAAAAGGCTAGGGAAAGAGGTGTACCGAAAACTGCAAACTGGATCAAGTTCGTGCTCAGCGTAAACATGAACTTGACGGAACTGCCGAGCTATAGTTTGATCGCGAAACGCGCGCGAGTGTGTAAGGCTGCTCGTCCTTACACACCGCGGAACAAGGAGCCCTAACCAGTTTATAGCGTGTGCAATTAGCGTCGGCGATATTTGCGAGCGGCCGCCGGAGTCAGTGAACAGCTGTCGCGCGTTTTCGATAACAACGACTGATCCTTCTCATCTTTTTCTCGACCCAATTACAGGGCAGCCAAGTCTGACGATAGTTCGTTCATGAATATATAAAGTGCGATTGCAGACTATAGATCCCCTGCCTCGCGTTTCATCGTCGTAATTACGGTAATTGTTTTGTACAATGCAAAAGTAATAATAAATATCGCGGAATGCTCGTATGCGGGGAGCGCGAGGCAACAAGAGAGGAAATGCGGCGTATTCCCAAGAAAGCGAGCGCGTTTTCTCCCCAGGAATAAATGATGTAAGAGCGCCCGGAAAACGCCGGCAGGTTGATCAATTTTATATGTGCGCCACGCTTGGCGGCGATAGGCGCGAGACCTGATTAAGCGCCGACGACAGAGTTGCTCGGGGACCCGGATTTCGGGCCAGACGTGTGTGTGACTGTGTGCAGTCGCGATTCGCGTCTGGCTGCGAGCAAGACGAATCGATCGCCTCGGCGATCGCCGCTAATTGACGGGCGACAGGCTTTTTTCATAATTCAATTAGCCGTGGCGATGACGGACGAGAGCGTAATTAATAGGCCGATGCTGTTTTGATCGGAAGGGGAGTAATGATGCTTGTAAGGCTGACGCTCGGGTTTTATTGTACGAGCAAAATCGTTGCTCGTGCCAGGGTTCGAGGGTGTTAAATAGTTTTTTATTGTACTTACCTTCGTTCGGGGAAATCCGGGTTTTTAATCCACGTGAGGGTGCGATCGATAATTGGCGACACTTTGAAGGGAGCGTTCGCGTTGGCGAGAGCCGAGTTTGGAGAATACGAATTGAGCGGTTTTGAGTAAGAGAAAGTGTTTCGAGAGGGTGGAGGTTGAGAAATAAGGCGACTAGACGGATTATCTTGAAACAATAACATAAGTTATAAATTTATTCACATAAATTAAATAATCGAAGTATATAGCAAATGTTGTTTACATTTATATACATACACGTGCGACACATACACGCAGTGTATGCATACGCGTGTGACAAGACCGCGAATGAGGATACCTCTTCAATTTCCTTGCTTTGCTCTGTTCATTCATTTCGATTATTATTTATATTTATACGTCGAGAATAATATCTTACACGAGGCGACATTATAGTTACATATTTACATATTTTACAACAGCCTTTTTCAGCAGCAGTCATATAAAATTAGAAAAAATTGCCTATCTAAATCCGTGTTCTCTATTACGTGTTTTTCCGCTACAGGTTTTGTATTTTTATTAACAAGGCGCCCGAAAATTCCGCTCGAGCGCCGGTGGCTTGCGTTACTGCACTCTCTTCCCTTCATTCTTGTTTTGTTTTTGCTTGTGTTAGAGCAGTTTTCATTTAGCTTTCGATTTCGTTTGTCGTCGTCTCTCCGCGTCGTCTCGCAGACCTCTCACAGCGCAATCTTTTTTACGAAAATTATAATATACACGCGTTGAGTTCGAAAAAGTATATAAGTATTTACAGCCAATATGCACGGTGGCATCGAATTAAGCGCATAACTATTAAGTAGAGGAATAAACGCTCGTTTCGCGAGTTACTTTTTTTCTTTTGGCGAGGTAGGCCATCGGTCTTTCATAAACGATTTCAAAGCACCCGATGCTGTATTAATGTACATTAGCTGATGACACGAAATTGAACGGGAATCTCGCTCAAAACAGGACAACAAAAAATTACGACGGAACGTAACGAAACATCACACCGACAAAGTACCCATCCAAGGACTGAGGAAATACCTTCGGAATTCCAATCACAATCGTCTATTCGCACACGACGAACGTACAATTTCGAGAACAAAAGATCGTCCGTACGTCGCCCGACGTTACAAAACGCGATTCGAATTTGCATCGGCCGACAGTCAATTCCGAAATCAACACTGAAACCAAACAACGCACAAAACGAAATTAAATATATCACTGGTTCCTCCCATCCCTCTCGCGATCCCTTTTTTCATTTTGTACGAAAACGTATGGCCACGGCAGTCACGTACGTTCCGTCTACAGTACATATCCACAAATCGCACACACAAATCGTACCATCGAGTCGGTACCAGTCGACGGGTCAAATCTTTTGATTGATTTCCAAACACCGAGTGCGCGGCGTGACGGCCGATCGAACACCGCGCGAATAAAACTTTTCCGAACCGCGAACTCTCGCACGGAGTGGTCGTAGCACAGGGCAGCGCGAACTCGCGCAAATTCAATGGCGAAGGTCACCAGGACCCTTCGAGCCAGCCCCAACTACACCAGGTACGCCTGGCCGGACGGTGGCGCCGGGGGCTGCTGGTGCTGGTGCGCCTGCTGCTGGTGATGATGTTGTGCTGCGTTGTGCTGTCGCCACGCGGCGTTCCTCTCCAGGGTCGAGTAGTCCGAGTCGATGGACGAGTAGATGTGCTCGGACAGCGGCCTGCGGCTGGTGTCGTTGACCCCGTCGGCGCCGGGGCCAGGGTGGTCCTGGTACGCGCGGTTCATCGTCAGCCGGGGACTGGGGTTGGACGAATTGGCTTCCCGTCCCGGGTCTGCTTGCTTGTTGTTGTGTCCGAGCGACGCGGTGCTCGTGTACGCGGGTGGAGGTTGCAGCAACTCCGGCGAGTCCTTAAACAGGGAGTGGTGGTGGTGGTGGTGATGGTGGTGCGGCACCCGGAGCGTCGAGGAGCCCTTCTCCGGTCGGTCCTCGAGCGTGTACGTGTTGACGTTACGTCGGTACAGCGACGAGGCCGACGTCTTCCTCGCCAGGTGACCGCCCGCGGTCGGCATCGCGAACCTCAACCGCTCCCAGAACCTCTTGTCGCCCCATCTGAGCGTGAGCGCGGAGCGCAGATAAGGCCTCAACTCAGGGTCAGCCTCGGCCTCGGGGGTCACCGGGCCCGCCTGGACGACGATCAGCTGACCCATCCGACCGCGCAACGCCTCGTGCATGGCCGCGCGGAACTCGAAGCGCGACCACTCAGTCTGCAGGAAGTTGCGCGTGAGGACGATGAGCAATCGGCGGGAGGCCTCGGCGGCCTCGAGGACGACGGGGGCAGCCGCGCGGAGGCAAGGCAGGTCCCGGTGGTGAAGGCAGAAGCGTGGTCCCTCGACCGCGTGCTCGAGCTCGACCACGAGGGTGTGCAGCACGAAGTCCTCGTCCTTCGGGCTGTAGCACACGTACGCGTCGTAGAGTCGCTCGTCCTTGTCCTCCGGGGCAGCGGCAGTCTTGGTCCAGAAGCGCAGGCCGTACCGAGAGTAGGCCCAGGTGCGAACTGGCTCGCGGAAGATGAAGGCGAGGACGGTGAGCACGAGCAGGAGTAGCACCGCGGACAGGGTCGCGGCGACCATTGGCAGGTAGTCGGACACCATGATACTCTCGATGACACCTCCCTGGGCGAAGTAGTCGGAGCAGGCAGTCTCGTTGACGTCGAGCCGGCGCCGGTAGGCCGGTCGGGCCTCGTTGTTGTAGCACCAGACATCACTCGCATCGACCACTTTGTGTGCGTTGTCGGAGACCCAGGAGGCGAGTTCCTGGAGGAACTTGCAGCGACAGGACCAGGGGTTGCCGCTGAGCGAGAGCTCGCCCAGACGGGTGTTGAGCGTGACCTGCCAGACGGGGAAGGTGACCAGACGGTTGCCGTCCAGTCGCAGGATCTCGAGCGAACGCAGAGGCAGGAGCGTGAGGTTGCCGATGTGGCCGATGAGGTTGTTCTGGAGGTAGAGCTCGCGGAGGTGCGCCAGGTGCTCGAACTCGAAGCCCTTGAGCTCCCGGATTCGGTTGTCCTCGAGGTGCAGGGTTTGGAGGTTGTTGAGACCGTTGAAGGTGCGGTTCTGGATGGACTCGATGCCGCTCGCGTTCACGTAGAGCACTCGCATGTTCTTGCGGCCGATGAACACATGGTTTTGGAGTTCCCGAAGGTCATTGCCATCGAGGTAGACCTCGGTGGCGTCCATGGGGATGCGTCGAGGTATGTCGCGGGTACCGAGTCCGGAACAGTCGACGACGTTGGTGTTCCACGTTTGGTCGTGGTAGCACTTGCAGTCCGACGGGCAAGTCATTTCGCAATCACAGGCGTCGAAATCACAGCAGTGGCAGAGGGCGAAACAATGCGCCTCATAGGGGCAGAGGAATTGCTCGGGGCGGGCGAGGGACGCCGCGACGACCGCGGTGCCGCGCGGGCCGGAGATCGTGCACATCGCGTTGTCGAGATCCATGACGCGCGGGTGCTGTCGCATCGCGCTCATGTTGTTGATCACAGGCAGCCAGTCCATGGAGCAGTTGCAGTTGAAGGGGTTGCCGCCGATGTAGAACTCGGGGAGAGCTCGGCCCTCGGGCACCGGGGTTAGTCGGAGCGACGCGAGCTCCATCGTCTCGATGAGGTTCGCGTACATATCAACTCGGGTGAGGTTGACCTTGCCGGTGAACGTGTTGGGTCGCACGCTGCTGATGTAATTGTTGTTGATGAACAGCAGCTCGACGCTGTCAGGCACGGAGAGCGGCGAGAGCTCGGTAATACGGTTGTGGCTGGCGTCGAGCGTGCGCACCTTCAGGTCGCGGATCTCATAGTAGTTACCCAGGCTCTCGATGAAGTTGCCGTGGATATCCAGCCATTTGAGGTTGCTGGGCACAAACGCGTAATCGAACCATTCGATGTGGTTCTCCGAGAGGTTGAGCAGGAGCAAACTCGCGACACTTGTGAAGACACCGTTGATATCGGAAAGGAAGTTGCCGTCGAGACGGATGGCCTCGAGCCTGGTGTTGCGTTCGAAGGCGTTGCGTTCGACGTGCTGCACCTTGTTGCGCGCAAGGTTCAGGATCTGCAGGTTCGGCAGGTCCCAGAGCATGCCGCGGGTGAGGTTCCCGATCTCGTTGCCAATAAGCCGCAGGCCGGTGAGCTGGTGAAGGTTGCGGAACGAGCCGTTGTGGAAGTCGGCGATGCGGTTCTCGCCGAGGTCAAGGGTTTTGAGGAAGGCGAGATCGCGGAGCGCCTCGGGCACGGTGGTGATGTTGTTGCCGCTGAGGTCGAGCTCCTTGAGGTCTGAACAATTCCGGAACGCGAGCGGGTCGACGCTCACGATCGAGTTGCCGGAGAGCGTCAGCCTATTCAGGACGAAGAGGCCGTTGAACAGTTGCGGCCCCACTGAGTGGAGCCGGTTGTCGGACAGCTCGAGCGTGTGCAGGTTGTACAGCGGGAGGAACGCATTGCTCTCTATGTGGCTGATCGAGTTATTGCGGAGATCGAGGATCTGCAAAACAAACAGATCCTTGAACATCCTCGCGTCAATGCGTGTGAGCAGGTTGTACGACAGATCCAGCACAACCAGCCGGATCAATCCAGGGAAAGTCGTCTCGTTGACGCGGTCGCTTCCCAGCCGATTTCCCGCGAGGTTCAGCACAACCAGCCCATCCAGTCGTGTGAACGCGCCTCGCGGCAGGTCGCGCAGCTCGTTGTGCTGCAGGTGGATCTCCTGGAGGTCGCGGTTGTTCGCAAAAACGGCCTCTGGCAGTGAAACTAGCCGATTGTAACTCGCGTTGAAGATGCGCAAGCTCGTGAGGCCCGCGAGCGCATCGCCCGCGATCTCGCCGATCGAGTTGTGCTGGAGCCGCAGCTCCTGGAGCTGTCTGAGCGTGGCGAGGACGCTGTCCTCCGGCAGTAGTTTGAGGTGATTGCGCGATAGGTCGAGCGAGCGCAGCTCGCCCTGGCAGTTGGCGGTGCGGTTGGGTGAGCGGTACTCCGGCATGCCGATGTCCTGGAGCTCGCGCAGCTGGTTGCCCGTGAGGTTGAGCACTTGCAAATTGTTGAGCCCGCAGAGCAGCGTGGGCGGGAGCGCGTCGACATTGCTGTCGACGAGCTCGAGCTGCTGGAGCTCGCGCAGCCCCGCGAGCGCCTCGGGCGCGAACTCCAGCACGCGGCCCACGCCCCAGTCGGCGTTGTGCGTCTGGATGGTGAGCCGCTTGAGCTCGGCGAGCGGCTGGAACGCCGCGTCGGGTACGCGCAGCAGCTTGCATCCCTCGATGTGGAGCTCGTGCAGGCCGCTCAGGCGGCTCCAGCTCTCGCCGGAGACGGTGCTCTCGAACTGGTGGTGTGCGGAGCCGCAGCTCAGCCGGAGCTTGAGCGGGTCGAGCGACGCGAAGAGCACGGCCACGGTCGCCGGGTCGAGGGTGCGCAACGAGCACACGGCCGCGCGCGTGTCGTTGCCGTCGGAGGTGGACCAGTGGCACGAGGCGCGCGCCAGGTGGCCGCCCAGCGCGGTCGCCAGGCAGCACAGCAGCAGGGCCGCGTGGGCCCCTCGCCGCCGGGGCGCGGTCTTGCACTTGGCGGGCATCGGGCCGCCGGACGTTCG
>JABFPB010000846.1:0-30852 GCA_022817645.1 Ceratoteleas bidentatus
TCAATTTTGTATATGAGATTTCATATTAAATTTAATATTAGATTTCATATTAAATCTAATATTAAATCTAACATATACTTTTTTTAATAGGGAACATATAACGTAACATAATGTCCAATATAATAACGAAATACACCCATTCTGTAGAATTTGACCAATTCAGTTACACAATTAAAGCAATCAAAAGTATATAATGATTCAAAATCAATATTCTATTATCAAGTTTAACATTATCGTCGTAATTTAATTCGTAATTTTCACTGCTATTCCCTTCTAATATTGACGAGCTTTCCGTCTTCCCAAACTCAATCTCGTTCCCTCGGTTCAATGCAATATTTTCTTTCCCCCACATACCGAAAACGCTCCTTGTCGGAAACAAAACCCCTCTCACCAAATCATAGGTTTCTTATCGGAAGCTAGTGTCAAGTTGCTCCTTCTCGTGACAGACACTTCTCTCCCCTTCCAAAGCAAACGAACTTTCTTCACGTGCGTCTAGAAACCGTCCTCATTGACGCGTCTGTTGCTCGGCGTCCGATTTCTCCGATCCGCCAGCGCCTTTTCTCTGCTCCCTGTACGTTTTTCTCACTCCGCGCAAAAATGCTCGACATCACACGATTCATTCAAACTTCGGGCAAACATCCTGCCCGAAAGCCGCGCCACACATTTGCATAATTTCGTGTGTGCAAACGATGCTTATCGGAGGTTTTACGAACGCTCGCTTTTTCGTCTGACGAAAACATCTCACAATTAGCATTCTACGGAACCCGGATACATCAAAGGAACGTCAATTTGCATTCGACCCGTGCGCCCTAATTATCTCGACACTAGACATTCTTTTGAGCATTGAAGAACGTGGCCAATTCGGGAAATCGGGCGATTTATAGGCATTTTGAATGTCGAGATTACTTATAAGTACACACTCGAAAAAGTAGGGTTTTGTGTGTTTTGTTATCCAAAGGTTTGTGTAGCTGATTTTGAAACACTTTTTAAAATCCCTTTGTAATTTAAAAGAAAGTTTCGTGTAGTGTAAAACAGTAAAATATTGATAATTATAGCATTGTGTTTATTTTCAAGATATACAAATATAATCCTACAAAATAATGAATGTGACCTTTTCTCCAAAGGTTTAATGGTAATTGAACATTTTTTTTGTTATCGTAAGATTCACCAAGTTTCTTTAATAGGACTCATCCTAACCTAATTGTTTATACAACTGTGCTTTACCACTTAAAGTTGTATTGATGTCGCGCTGTATTGATAAGTTCTGCACGTTTAAAAACGAAGACAACTATCATAAATAAGCATTTTCATAGAATGAAATTATTCTTCCGATCTGACCATGTATAGTCAGATCTAATTGCTCAGAGTCATGCTCTACTTGTCCCATTCTACTTCCGGTCTGGCCATATAGACCTATTTCACTTGACCCAATCTACTTCCTGAGAATATATAGATTTGCTCTATTTTACTTCCGATCTGACCATACATAGACTTGATCTACTTACCCCATTTTACTTCTAGTCTGACCATATATAGACCTACTCTATATGATCCATTCTACATCCGGTCTGACCACATATAGGCCTGTTCCATTTGAATCGTTCTACTTACAGTCTGATCATATACAAACATATTCCACTTATCTCATTCTACTTCCGATCTGACCATATATAGACCTGCTCTACTCGCCCCATTATATTTCCCATCTGACCATATATAGACCTCCACTTGTCTCATTTTACTTTCGGATCAACCTTATGTTGACCTGAACCACTATAATCGCTCTACTTCCCGTCTAACTATATATAGACCTTCTCCACTTGTCTTATTCTACTTCCGATCTGACCATATATAGACCTGCTCCACTTGCCCCATTGTACTTCCGGTATGACCATATATAGACCTCCTCCACTTGGCTCATTTTTCTTCTGGATTTACCTTATATAGACCTGCTCCATTTGAATCGCTCTTCTTCCGGTCTGATCATATACGAACCTACCCTTGTTACCTGCCTTTGTATGACGAGACTAGGTCTAGTTTCGATCACGATCCAGCCTTTTCGATGAATCCAATTTTTCCATGAATCCAATGTAAATGTTAATAATTAAACGAGGCTTTTATTATATACCCAAATCGTCTTCCTATCTCTTAACATTCAACATGAAACTGCGCCCTCAGCTGATCCCCTATGCCGTCAATACTTCGTTGCGAGTGCAACACGCTCGCCTTGAATCGCGACGCTAAAAAGCGCAGCTCACGGGATGCGTCACGAGCCGCCGGCGAAAACTCGAGGACGGACGTTTCGCGATCGTTTCAGTTGCATCGCATGTTATCCCTTCGTTTCCATCCGCGCCACCTCTGAAAGCCTCCGTTCCGTCGAGGGATCCTCTTTCTCGGGCTGCCAGCGGTACTCGCCACCCCTTAACTCCATCCGAACATCTGCCCTCTCGCTCACAAGTTTTTCGCCGTCCCTCTCCTGCAGCCGGATGCAGTGGGACGAGCGAGATTCCGAGAATACCTGAGAAAATACTTTCATTTCCGCGTTCGGGGCTTTATATTGCTTTGCGGTTCCTGAAGACACGGAGTCTGCACGCTGGACTTTTGTTCTTACTTTAAATCAGCGCGCCGATAGAAAATTAAAAAGAAATCGAAGTGGCTCGGCGTTTAATTGGCCGACTGCTGGCTTTCGGCACGCCGCGCTTCTTTCCGATTGGCAGGGACATCGGCGTAAATATTTGATCGAATCAAACGCGATGGCGATTTTGCGGCACGAAAAAATTCGCGTATCGATTTGCGGCCGGAGGAAACCGTGTGGCATTTTTGACGGCTTGATGGATGTCCGGTGGAATTGACACATGAGGTGACGTAAGAACTCGTAGCGGGGGCTCTATTCCGCGGCAAAAGTTAGGATTACATTGGCACAATGTGAAGTTGAAAATGCTAGGTTGACGTCATAGATGTAAAGTAAACATTTACCCAATATTGATTCAACATTGTAAAGTAAAGATTGACGTTCTTGTTTTGAAATCATTGAATTGAATGAAACAACATCAAGCCAACGATAAGCTAACATTATTGGACTGATATAGTCCATATTGGACTGATAGTCCACATGTTGCAATTGCATGCATGGTGTGTATGCAGTTACAACACCCTGAGCATGTACACAGTAGTGGAACTTTTACCCAGGTCATTGCATAGTGAGACACTACAAGCTGGGGTATTTTGTAGTCTGGTGATCTGACACATGGGCGAGGCTTACCAAAGTGAAGTACATATCAAAATATTTGTTTGATAAAAGTTATGTTTTTAATGTATTATTTTTGTAGTAATTAAATTTATGTATTTTAATATAAAGAGATTTGTTCTGATTACAATGTATGTATTATGAAAAATGGAAAATATGGTTTCGATGTCAATTTTACATTTTATTTTTACATAAGATTTTTTTGTTGACAGCAGGTACTTGTTTGATTTTACATTGAGAGAAGAAATGTTATTAAATGAAGAAAACTTTACTCTTAACACATTGAGGCAATAACATATAATGTATTATACTATATAATAGAATAGTAAAAACATTAATATAAAATTGAAATGACATAGAGACTCATTTCGTATCTAGAATGTACAGCATTCTCTCGCCTCGTAAAATAAAAGAAGAATATTATTACAACATACAGTGCAATAAAGGTAACTAACTTTTTTGGGATAAAGTGTCAATGTTTCAGAGTTGAATGTCGTTCTACCGCGAGTGCGATATCGAAGCAACAGAAATGGAAATAATAAACAAACATAGCTTTGTTTTCAAACATAATTATTATTTCATCATAGATGCTTTGACAATGTGTATACTTCATGAATCAAAATTTCGTTACGACAAAAATGTATTACATTTTGTGTAATTAAATGTTTATTAATTGTATTACAATTGGTGTATCTAAATAAAAATTACCACAAATATATCCTATAATTATTGTCTATATTGTAATTTTAGAAATAATGATGGTTTGAGTACCCAAGCATGTGGGAAAAATGTCAGACAAATTGCTGGCTGGAGCCGAAACATTTCCTTATCCATTCTGGGTCTGATAATTTATTTTTCGTTCATGCAGAAGTTTAAATCCGAGAAATACAACCACGAACACAGTTTGTAAATCTGATTTACGTTTCACTTTAGAATTTTTTGTCATTACAGAACAAATTGCAAACAAGTTTGCACGGAAATGAAGTATTAGCGTAATGCTTGATGAAACAAGGGAACATTTTTATTCTGTGCAGCTGACTATGATTATCTTTGTACATTTTTAACTATTTTCGAATTAATCATACATTGTTTAGTTGAATGGAAAATGTAATATAATTCGATAATTACAATGCTGTTGGTTACTAAATTTCGCCATTTACTTATTAAATTTTTTAGTATACATTTTCACTTCTCAATAATAAAACATAATTTTTACTCTTGTTATACGAACCTTCATCTTCATTAAGTCTTTTTATTACCATTAAAAATATGAGAAAACCTTACGAATAGAATAAATTAGCTTTTCGTTCAAAGTATATCTGATAAAACGAGAGAGTAAAAGAAGAGTGTATTGTAAGATGAGAAAATTAAGTAATTGCGAACGAATGGCATTTCGTTAATTGCCACTTTTTGCTATTACACTCTTTTGTTACTACATGCACAGAGCACTCTGAACGTTATTATGACGATGTCAATGTTTGATAGAATGTTAAATCCAATATTGCTCTTATTTACCCACTGAAAAATAAAGGGAGTCTAATCACCAAACTCTTTTTTGTCTGACAAAAGTCTGAAAAAGTGTGACTCGTCATCGTACCCAGACTTGAACATCAGACTCATCAGATTTTAGTACGTAAATTTTTGGTTAAAATATAATACATATGATTACTAAACTGAATACAAATTTAAACAATACTTATTTTTATTTCAAATTCATGCTTAGAAGCACCAATAAAAATTGTAATAAATAACTGTAATTATAATTTTAGATCACATAATGTATAATGGAATATCTGTCAGTTTGAGTGGCATTGTCCTCGACAGTGTGGTTTCAATGAAAATCCTACAAATTACAGTCAATATAATATGCTTCATTCTTTCTCGGTGTGTATTAATCAGCGTTGTTAAATTGCCCCAGTTCGTATAAATCCGTCTCAAATGGGCTTTTCTGAAGTACTTTCATTTCTTGTTTAAGATGCATATCATCGTAACAATGTTGAATAAAAACTAAGTGAATTTAAGTACATATACTTTCATCTCACTGAATAAATTCCAAATAAACATAAAATAGAAAAATTATTATAACGAATTGTAAGATATCATTTAACTTTCTTTTCAAAGTATTCTTAAAATAAGTGAATATTATTTATAAAATACTAAAGTTTTTCAAGTATTATTTTATCTTAGAAATTCAGTTTACAAATACAAACCTGTATACACAGCCATGAACTAGTTTTTGCACACAGTGTATATTCAGTGTATATTCAGCAATGTGTTAAAGAATTTATTCCATTTCCATCTAATGAAATCAGTGTTTTATTCTCAACACTGTACCGTAAACCTCAAAATAAATAGCATAAATCTAAACCAAACCAATTTCAATCAGTCAACGACATTGAAGGGTTCAAGGGTTGTATTTACAATAATTTTATCTTTAAGACTGAAAATTAATTGAATGCAAAACTTTTCGTTGAGTCAAACTTTATTAAATTAGTTGGAAAAAGTTGGAGTTGTAGGATACAATATTATAATGAAACATTTGAATAAATGAATATGTGCTGTTAAATTACATTTTAATAGATAACGTAATAGCAATAATTTGTTACATGCGTAATTTCAACAACGATACTTGATTATGTCAAACTATTCACAATACAATTAAATTGTACGTTTCAAAAAATCAAATAATAATTTGCTAAAAGAAGGAAGATTTAAAAATTTTTCATTTACCAGCAGTAATATCGCAAATCAGTTTTGAAATGTCCACATTAAGCTTTATACTTTCCATTACTTAACTATAAATTGTTGTAGATAGTTATGTAACTGCAATATTAATGTAGTTACAGAAATTTCCCAAAATAATACACTACAAGATCCATCGTTCATTTTGCACATTAATATTCGATTTAGTCCTGCAACATAACTGTACATGGAATACAACAAGGCTTGATTATTTAACAAATTATTTCAAACGAAAGTACCGATAATGATGGATTGAATGTTTAATGATCATTTGCTAAATTGTGTATTCGAAATTATACATCGTCCAGAAATATTATTCAGTTTCAATTGCGTCAGTGAAATTCGTCGATTTGACTCATAAATCTACTTTTTTTTAGGAGAAAGATAATAAAAAAACATTGACGAATTTCGTGGATACTTTTTTTCAATTTACTATATAATAGACAGCTCTTATTCGTTCATTCATACAGTAATCTTTCCATTGATGATAGACTATTTCACTCCAATTTCAAAATCCGTTTATTGCTAAAATTTACAGGACACAGAAAGAACGAAGTTTCGATGAGAAAGTACCACACTGAATAGAAATTGCACATATAACAATATTCTTTGATGTTTACGAGTATGTCTGACATAATACTTATGTTAATAATAATGAACCCGATTTCGTTAAGATAAACTAATTTAATCTTGCAAAATGGAAAATGTACTCTACAACCTAACTTTTCACTCATTACACAAGTTTTTTCATTTTTGAATGCTTATAGCACAAGTTTTAATTTATGCTGGATAATAACGTTAATTTCGATATAAAGATGGCGAACGCCGGAACGATGTTTATGAAAAAATGCAAAAGTAATATTCGTTACAAGGAAATTATTCGTTCTTTATTGCAGGCCCAGAGCAATAACCCCGCGAACACCGCAACTCTTACCGAGATAATACGATTTCTCACGGTGCTTGCTCCTTAAGCTGGATACCGCGCCAATGATTCATTCCTGCCGTAGCAAGGGCTTCTAGATGCCGTACATTGCTCGCTGTTAAGTGTTTCTATTCGTCCTCGTTAAAATATTTATTTACGTTTCGAGCGTATTCATTCAAATTTTTTACCGCGCAATATTGTTTTCGTTGCACGTTAATTCTCATCTATTGAGTATATTAACACTTAACACTGATGTAATTTTTAATAACATAAACGACACAAAGTGCAATTTATACGTCAAATGAAAATGAATTGATGTACTAATAAATTATCTCATAAAAGGGATAATTGCTATTATTATAATAGAAACAGGAAAATAATTGTTTCTGAATTGCTTTATCCTGTCAGAAAGCATTTAATATAATGCGAAATGATGGATCAGCTTTTTCAAGTCACCCTGTATTAAAACTATTCTATACTTCAGTACATTTTATCTCGTCTTGATTTACTTGCTTTTCTGTAACTGCCAAGTTCTGTCCAGATAAGTTCACCTGACTTCAGCCTTAATGTCACCTTGCATAAATTAGACAACGCCAAAATGAATTTTTACTCACGTTTGAATCTGACTTCCAGTTCGTTATTCACGAGTCCCAACTCGTGTCAGAGGAATCTCTTTTTGATGTTGTAAATCTGCCCTTGTTTATTCTCGAGGCTGCTTTCATTTGCTGTTCCAAATATCAAGTAATTTTTATTATTTTTCTCTGGTTTATTTTGTTTGACATGATAATCTAAGTTGAATGTTCTAAAAACAGTTTTCATTTTCCATTACTTTTAATGAAATATAATTATAATTATTCAGTAATCACTTACAGTGAAAATAAGTATACTCCTCGTTAAATAGGGCACACCTGAAAACTTCAAAAAATAATATCAAACGATCATAACTTTGATATTCGCCAATTTTTTAAAGTTTTCACGTGTGCCCTTTTTTTGACGAGGAGTGTATTAAATGTTCATTCTCAACATCTTATCCACCTTTTTCATGTAACTAATCTAACTTACCTGAGATTCTCATCGAACGGAACTTCCAGTTTCTGCCACGCTGTTTCCGTAACAACGTCGAACGAACTGTCACTGATTTCGCAAATTCGATAACCAAATCTGAAAACTGCAAACTGGAAAATTAAAAAACCGATAGACTACATGAAATTGTTTTCATGTTGAGATAATGGACCTATCAAATATTTCATCTCTTTGATTCCCAGTACGGCACACATTGCACGCGTATGAATTTTCAAAAAAATTGAAATCTATGATCGTAATTTAAAAAAGGTTAAAAAAACGCATATTGCATTTATATATTTGTCCTGGTGAACACTTTATCAAAAAATCTGCAAAAACTCAATTTTCCATTGAATCGACCCAGTTGGTTGGATTGAAAAAAAGTTGTGATTGAAAGAGTGTTTCGATACAGAAGAAGGCTTAACAGCGCAAGTTTAAATAGACTAATGGACTGAAACATCGCTTGGTGTGTAATCAGATCAGATCGCGTCTGCCTCCACTTGGCCACACTAACAGAGAAAAAATGGATCAGACGTCTGAATCGCGACAATTTGCATCGAGGCGTAGGATTTCGTGTTTCTATAAAATTTATTTATCCAATCATCATCTTCACCGACAGAAACTGTTTTCTCTCTTGAGACGGTAAACGCAATGATTCGACTCCACCTCGTGCATCGCTGCCGAGGAAATCGTTTTCTCCGAGTCTGTCTTCCATAGACGTAATACTGCGACTAGCGGAAATCGGGGATTATCGAGTGTTCGATTTCGCGCGAAAAGCGCCGAGGGATGCGCCACTCTGATTTTCCTTTATCCTTGATTGAAAAAAAAGAGAGAAGGAGACGACACAATGACTGCACCCGGGGTATTCGTCTGATTTTATTAGATTTCGTTTATCTTACTACCTAATATTGTTGGTCTAACAAGATTATTATTGGTCCATTTCATCGGCAGTTAAATCGAGACAAACGGCACGCCTCACGACCAATTTCGACGTCACGCTTTTTTCCGTTCGACGGGATCGGGGCATACCGACAAACTATGTTTATAATATCGTTTCCTGATGTGGATGGATTCAATGAAAGGTTTTGTGCAGGGCGAATGAAAATGAAATTGGCTTTTGTATTGGGAAATTTTTGCTCGCGAAGCTTGCGGAAAAAATGAACACCGACGGATGGGAAATACCATGCGTTTTCAGGCAGATGAAAAAAATGGTAAAGGAATGTAACAGTCGTGCGGCAGAATTTGCAAGCGAAATATTTTCACGAAATATTTTTACATGTCTGCGTAAGCATCGCCGGGATATCTGTGCTCATTTCGCATTAGAACTAACAAAACTGATGAGCGTAAGCCGCGGTCGAGGTACGACGCAGATTTAAGTGGCCATCCGAAATTTGCGCCGAGTTTGGAAATTGGAAGCTAACAATGATTAATTTTCGAACGGAAGAACAAATACTGCTGCGAAACGGATTCAAATATCCGAGCGTGAATTATTTTCCTGCGACAGGCGTACTTCATATTTATGATTATTATTATCTAAGCGAAATTGACTTTGCGGACTTGTTCCACTTTCGCCGAAAGTTCTAGTTGGTTTTGGTCTTGAAATCGAATCCGCGAAATTCGACCAGAGTGGAATACTTGCTATACGTATATTGTAGACCGAAACCTTTTCACTTTTGAAGTGTTTAATGACCGTATTTGAAATTAACTGATCAAGCGTATCTTAATTTCATACTATATATGCAAGATAGTGATTACGATACATATGAATTGAGAAATTCATGGAAATTTATAAAAATTAAACATTAATAACGTTATGTTTTGTTTTTCGAATATGATCGAAATCGTGTTACTAGGAAATGAAATATAAATTGTAAATAAATTTCAGAATAATGAAAAATCAGCTCTTATCGGACCTAACGTAGTCGATATATAGGCCATTTACACGAAAAAAATAAATAGGAAATGTTTATAAATTGGATATGATTTTCGATATAATATAGGTAATTCACTGACACTCAGTAATATGTAAATATTACTTCATAAGTAGTTACTAAATATGTGTTAAAAATAATTTTACAATAACATTGTTGAATGAAAAACAAATGTATTTGCTCTATTTTTGATATATCAGTAAAACAATATCTTTATTCTTAAAAGTAAATTTAATATAAAATTCGAAGATTTTAAGTTTACTGAAATTAACAGTCAGTATGATTAAGTATTTTAACCCTCAAAAGCCTCTTCAAGATTGAAATACCTTAAATAACGTTTTTCCTAAGTAAACGATAGGACATTCATTTCTAATATAAATAATTAAACATGTCAATACAACGAATTCTTAACGCTATATTAAGTCACTTTTTGTGATTTTGAGACATCTCCCGATATAATAAAAATCTATCGCTTTCGCTGTCGCCGCCGTGCTAGATCAGGTCCATCAGTGGAATCCGGTCACCATATGGTCAGACCGGAAGTGAAATGAGCCAAGTGAAGTTGTTGAATGTATGGTCAGACCAGAAGCAGAATGAGCCAAATGGAGTTGCTCAATGAATGGTCAGACCGGAATTAGAATGAGCCAAGTGGAGTTGGTCAGTTTATGGTCAAACCGGAAGTAGAATGGGTCAAGTGGAGTTGGTCAATGTATGGTCAGGCCGGAAGTAGAATGGACCAAGTGAAGTTGGTTAATGTATGGTCAGGCCGAAAGTAGAATAGAACAAGTGAGGTAGGTTCATATTTGATCAGACCGGAGAAGTAGAGTGAGTTAAGTGGAAAAGGTTCGTATGTGATCAGACTGGAATTAGAATGGCACAAGTAGAACTTTACTATCTGAACAATCCGATCTGACTATGTATGGTGAAATCGGAAGTAGTATGAGTCAAGTGGAGCTGGTCCATATATGGACTGATGATTGATTATTGGCGAAGATGACGATGAATGATGACGATGAGTGACTAATGATAACGATGGGTTTGGAGCCCCCTAGTTTGCGTTTAAAGTTTTAAAAGTAAACTTTAGCATTCTATATAAATATTCTGTATATTTATTGGAGACCATTTCTAATGTAAAATGAACATAAAACATCACGTTTAAGTGGCAAAAATTGAATTTAAGTTTTTGTATGTATTTTGAATGTGCAGTGAATTGGATTTTCCTGAAAAACCTACACTTAACTAGTCTTTTCTCCAAAACGACAAAATGTACTAGAGATAACAAATTTCCTATGTCCCCAGATTAAAATAAACATAAAAATATATAAGTCTTAACCGAATTTCTCCAAAAATGTGACTTAACTAGTTTTTCCTCAAACCAGTTAGGACCAAAAGTATGTCATGCCCCTTACGTTATCTTATAATATACTTTGTGTCAGTGTAGCCGGAACAATATTTCGTGAATTTACATTGCAAAATTAAGCGATTCTTTCTCCATTAACATATTTTAGGACCCATCAATTCTGGCGTAAAGACATGTAAGAGCTCTCTCAACAAATTTTGCATGCTTTGAATACAGTGTTTCATAATAATCTATGTTTATTATCATAATATAATCAGTGTATGGTTAAAACGTGACACACATAGCAACAATGAGGTGTCCCGGTGATCAATAAAACCTGTTAAAGTTGGGTTACAAGGCGAATTTCGTCGACGAAATATTCTCGAATAGCAATAATATAAAAGCAATAACTAAAATGACTTACAAAACTCGCATTAGCTGGGATCCCTTGATATATATTAATGGCAACCAAGCGGTAAAAGTACGTTCTCGACTAAAGCTCTCTACAATGTTTTCGCAACAACTGTTTAGAGACGTTAATATCTTTTATCAATATCGTACTGCAATAGTCGTATAATACACTGGATTCACATCGATAGGAATCGATTCCAAAGTGAAAACTAGTTCCAAGACCCGCGCACAGCTGAAATCCGCCACAAAAATATTTCCACCCTGGCTTATACATTTTATAATTCAATTAAACTGAAATTCATTTCGTTGAACATTTAAAGATTCCAATCGCACGCGCATTAAATAATTGAATGCTGTGACGTCATTTGTGACACAGTTTACAAAGACAGCGCATATAGATGTGCGATAACAAATCTTTCCCAGCGATATTTTCGCGAAGAACAGAGGCGATTGCAAAATAACAGCTTGTTTCGCTTTTATGAGGCACTTTCGAATAGCTTTCTAATTGTTTTCAGTTCGCGTGCAACATACTCGGTTTATCCATTAACGTCCGTGCCCGATGGGCAAGCCCCATTGAGATGAAGTTTCATTGCGCAGTTCGTCAATAAGATTCGAGAGCTAATTAAAGTTTTCCGAACGCAACTTGTTAAAGACAGTGCTCTTCGCCGGGCGAAATACACTGCCTCGAAAAGCAAAATTATTTCCGCACTCCGCGAATTAACGCAAAATTAATTCGCGAAACTGAGATGCAATGCATAGTGATATATGAGTTTGTATAATTTACCGAACGTAATTGACTATACGAATGTTCTATTCAACCGAGATGTCAGGTTATAATAAACATTACAAATGTTTGATTCACCGCTCCTGCTATTTATCTTTTTCGAACGATTAAAAAAATCTCGCAAGTTCCTCGCGGAATTTCCAAATTAAACGACAACATTCCAGTTACTGTTGGGTAACGTTTTAGTTTAAAGAGACACAACTGCGTGATATTTGTACTAGGCTTCCGAATGAACTTTACGTGTAAGAAGTTCGAACATATTCGATCAGTTCAAACGTTCAAATAAAATATATACTTTAAAATATAATGATATAACATATATCTAGTCTATATATATTTGATATATTATTCATATATAATCAATATATGATCCACACTATTAAAAATTAAGAAACTGCGCAACATGTCGTGAATCATTACCTAAAAAGTGTAATAAAAAATATATTTTGCCAGATCATAAAACCTGTGTCAATGAACTGTCCATTTTCATACATTTTTTATTTCAGCTCTGATTTTAACTCACAATTTTCTAACAAGCCGAGAATTATTTTCGGTTTCTGGATCAGTGAATTAACGTTGAGTTAACTTACGAATATCCGGGTAGGGGAGGGTTGAATCAACGTTGAGTCAACATAGATCTATGGTTGAATCAACGTTATCGGTTCAACGATGAATTAACGGTGGTTCAACGTTGAATCAACGTTGACAATCATCAGTGTATTACAGTTGAATCAACGTTGAATCAACGTTTGAGAACAACGTTTAATCAAAGTGGAATCAAGGCTTCCACTGCAAAAAGAAATGTCTTATTTTAAAACATTTCCGTCTGAACTTTTAAAACGTTAAGTGTGTTTTCTATGATAGAAAGATAGGTAAAAATTTAAAATACCTGAAAACGTTTTAAAAAGGGAACAAAAGTGTTTTTAAATAAGACACCTGTTTTTACAGTGTGATTCCGTTGTTCTCAAATGTTGATTCAATGTTGACTTACCCTTCGATCAACGTTAACATATTGTTGAATCAACACTCGTTCAACCTTAGATTAATGTTGACTCAACCTTAGCACATAACGTTGATTCAACCTTGATCAACAGGGCCTCAACGTTCATTCAACGTTTGCTGAAAACGTTGATTCGTCCCTCCCTAACCCGGACATTCGTAAGTTGACTCAACGTTGAATCACGTTGGTTCAAGGATTTCAAGAAAGTTGAATCAACGATGATACAACTAATGTGCTCCCTTAGGGGCTAGCGATTTTCTCTCTGATCCACACTTACGAATGTCAGGGTAGGGGAGGGTTGAATCAACGTTTTCAGCAAACGTTGAATCAACGTAGAGTCGTCTGTGGGAACGTAACTTTACCGCAGGCGAGCGTCTGCTAGCCCACAATCGAGGAGATTCTGCTCTAGTACGGTAGCGGCGCTGCAGTACTACGAATCGAGTAGCACGCTTTCCGTCATCATTTTTTTCCGTGCTGGTGTTCGGAATTATTTATATATAAATATGTATGAATGTATTTAATATTGCTAAATGTATATAATACCTAAGAAAAAAATGTACTGCTAAATACTGTACCGCCAATCAATACGTCAGTACCTCTAAGGAAAGACATCGGTGAACGACTAATGCATTTGCCACAAACAAAAATGAAAACTCATTTTCCATCGCCGAAAATTTAATTAATGTGATTAGAATATTTTGACTAATTTTTGTAATGAATTTCGTTTTGAAATAAACAATAATTGTGAATATCCCATATATGAAAATATGTTTTGTATAATTTAATTTTCTGAAAATGTATAACTTATCATATATGGAAATAAGTGACAAAACATATATGGCCCATATAAGGCCATATATATTTAATATATGGCGGTCGTATATGTTTCCAACCATTCTATATATCGTCATATATGATTTTGTCATTTCCAAATTTGGGCCATATATGTTTCATTTTTACTAGAGGTTAGCTGTGTAACATTGTGATCAGCTGTGATCAATAATGTAACATTAACTGTAATTTATTTTCGCTTTCTTAGCAAATAACTCAAGTGAAATGTTTTATATATGATTTTCATAATTATATTATTATATCAGAATGACGTACCTTATTGTGCACTTAATGGCTATTAGTATGCATTTTATTTTTTTAAGCATTTTTTGAAAATTGTTTATAATTTCCCTCGCTGGAACTAATAAGTAATATATTATACGTTACAGGCTCAAACTTTGAGCTTTTGACTTTGAGCCTAAAAGTCATTTTCACTGGACGATAAGTAACATAAGGATAAAAATCTAATTTCCGTACATTCTGCTTCAAATAGTCAATAATTTATTACGATGTAATAACTTCGTAATAAATGCACAAGTATAATACAATTTTCGTATATAGCAAATCAAACTACGCATGATCGGTTAGTCATTTATGGAAGTGATTTACAGCCTAAAATTTGAGAGAATTATAAACGGATTTTGACGTTTCAGTAGATTATTTAACTGTAATATCCAAAAATGTCCAAGTAGAATGTTTATTGTCATATTTTAGACATCGATTACTTGATTCTTTCCACTCAAAATTTCTGAAAGTTATTTGGGAGTCAACTCCGAGTGACTTGAATTCCTTTGAGGTGACTGAAAAGGAACTTTGATTGATATTATAGCTTGTCAATTACTGTTAACTTTAAAAAAGCTTATAATTACATTACCTCTGTATTGATTAAGCAAACATTGAGCAGGACAAACATTTTTACTGTCTCGGCTACCTAAAAAAGTCATAACATAGTTTAACAATATTTATCAGGGCGCTAAGCAATTTTTGAAACATTCGTTTCAAAAATTACCCTAATAAATATTGTTAAACATTGTTATGAACGTTAAATTAAATATTACATTTAATAATATAATAATAAAACTTTAAATTGAATTTAAAAATATGAAATTGTATTAACCTATTATTTACATATTTATTGAATAACTAAATATTTAGTTCATTCAGCTACAAATTTTGTTGCTTCAGCTATATTACAGCGACTAAACAGATTTAGTTCACGTAACTATCTCACTTTCTCAGTATATCCCTTTCTTTTTCCAGAATCGTTTCTATATAATATACTGCAATAACAGTCGCGAATACACGAACGTTTTAACGCGAATTAATGAGCAATCGTACACGTATCAGTCGAAGTATCAGTCGAACGCCAAAACGTTTTCTTAACACGATTTCTTTTTGCTGTCGTTCGCCCAACCATTAAATAACAGACGTGTCGTATCTGTTAAAACAATTCCTTTTAATCAATTTTCAATAAAGGCGGACTTCAATTCCAGCGCAGCGAAAAGTGAAACTTCAATAATAAGAAAGTGTCAAGGCGCGTTTGTTCTATTACTGCGGGCGTCGCAACATTTATTGTTTGATCAGATACATTTTCTTTCTGCCGCGAAAATGAACGGCATTTGTAAGCCAGGCGAGAATTGTTAGCTTCAGACTCGATTCTCTCGAATAACAAATTACGTTATCCCAATGAAACCGACTTTGCTATGTTATTTTTTAGCAGGTGCAAACTTTGCCGGAATTTATATTCAAGCAACAATGTCCCCGGGTAACTGCCTACATTACCAAAAATAACGTTTGCGAAAAGCTGTTTATAAACAAGAAATACTCCCGGTTGTGTTATTGGAAGACATTGCAAGCGTATGCTAAACGTTTGTACGGCTTCGATTTGTCTCCCGATCGATGCGAATTGCGTCCAAATGTTTTGGAAACGGCATGCACAAGTTGGTAACAACGTCTCAGATGGGAGGATTACACTCTGTTTATGCTAAATTAAGAACGAAATTAATTATTGTCTACAACCACCTCTTATTTCCCCGACTCAAGCCCGACTAATCCGCGACAACAGAAGCCTCATTATCATACGCATTATGCACGCACGATTCGTACTTCGCGGAACAATAGACGTAAGTCGAGAATGTGACTTCCTGGGTAAACCAAGGCATAAACTACGGTGAAGACGTTAGCAATGACCTTCGAAAACTTTCGCCAGTTTAGGCTCATAATTACACCCAACGACGAGAGTTATTAATGTTAAAATCAGCAGCGAGAGCGACAGTCCTGATTTGATGATGAAATGCCCTGTCGGAATCCGTAAACCGAAATTTCATTTTGCGCTCAAGGGCGGAAAAGAACCACTTTGCGCCCGAGGGCGGAAAAGTACAGAACTATAAAAGACCTATATAGACCTTCTCTTATTGACTCACTCTCCTTCCGGTCTGACCATATACAAATCTACTCCACTTAACTCACTCTACTTCAGGTCTGACCATTTACGAACCGATGCCACTTAACTCACTCTACTTCCGGTCTGACCATTTACGAACCGATGCCACTTAACTCACTCTACTTCCGGTCTGACCATATATGAACCTACCTCACTTGTTTCATTCTACTTTCGGACCATATATAGTCCTGCACTACTAGTCCCATTTTACTTCCGGTCTGACCATACATTGACCAGCACCACTTGGCCCATTTTACTTCCGGTCTGACCATATTGTTTCACTTACGGACCTGATCTAACACAGCGGCGGCGGCGGAAGTGATGTATTTTTATAATATAGGGAAATAATATAAGAAGATCTTCTGAATTAATCAATGCATCTATCATTGCAGAACAAAAACGATTAGGCGTAAAATGAAATGAAATGAACGCACACCCTTCGGCTAAAACGATAGCTTTGAGCCGGGTCTGGGTGCGACGAAAATTCGTATTTACAAATCCTTTAATCCTCTTCTGAGCTAAGAAAATCAAATTTGCAGGGCTTCAAAGGCTGATAACATCGTATGGTGATGTGTCGCGGAAATATTTTACACTTTTTGTGTCATGTTACCACGGTAAGCAGTTACCGCTGGCAGTGGTAATCAGCGGATTTAAAGCGTATCGTGGCGCTCGCGTCGGCCGCGAGAAAAGTGCGCGCAAATGGAAAGGCGGAACGTGCGCGGCAGAATGATAAGGACTGCATATCAAGGAGGGGCCTGGGGCTTGGCAGGGAAAAGTCTGCCGCGCGTTTCGTTTCGTATTCAGCGCTTGTCTGATATTGCACACAGGCCTACCGCCAAGCCAACATTGCCCGTGTACACAAGACAGTGTGCACGGTCTTGTCATTACCCTCATATTAATTAACTGGAAATGTCATCCCTGCGCGACTATTCTGGCCTTTGGTCTAAGAAATTAGTCCGATTTTGTCTGGGCTTTTTAACGCTCCGCGATATTACACGCGAAACAATGAATACTAAAGAGCCTTTTTGCCGTCCGTTCGGGAAATGTGGAGCAATTGTACGGGTGGTCCAAAAATGAGGGAAGGTGATGGGCAGCAGTTGGGAGATTTTTTTATATATGGGGAGGCAATGAAGCGCAGATGGTTCGATTTCATTCGATCTCAAGAATTCGGTATCATAGGCATTGCGATGATAAAATTGCTTTTGTTGAACAGACGGGAAAAATGTGGATGATTTTAGTAATAGGAAACATTTGTTGTCTCACCTAATCGATCTTCAAACCACAATCTTTTCCTTAGTAAAAAATTCAATCATGTTAAATTATTAATTCTAGTATTTTATCACAATTTTGTCAGAGTGAATATAATTAATTGGGCAACTAAGCATGTTGGAATAGTTACAGTCAGCGGAATCAATTCGTTTAAGTATCGTTCGATAAAGAAACTTGGAAACTAAGCAAATGCAAAGAGTTACAGATTAATACAGAAAACAAACTTTTAGTGCAGCTAAAATCGTTCTCCTTTAATTAGTATAAGTTATTCATGATTCCTTTTGTAAAAATGGAAAGTCGGAAAATGACTGGTTGGATTATCTGAAATGTCTAAAGTTTCACCATTGTGACAGCAAAAATGTTTTTCAAACATTAATTATGTTTGCCATTATTAATTAGCACCCATTTAGTGTATGACCGTAACTGTAATGAAAGTTTTTCATAATTTGAAACGTTAGTAAGAATGTGACTCCCCAAACTTTTCTTAGTCTTTCTGTTTTCATGTTTTAATGATGACCATGTTAAAATTCACTAATTCGAAGTCCACGCTTTTTCATAAAGTGAATGAAAAAATAATTTATGAAATGAAGTACGATAGAATTATTACAAACTAAAGGGGATTACTCATTTAAGGACATTTTTGTGCACATCTCAAGGTGCCAACTATTTTCTCGAAATAATATATAAATAGAAATTTCTCTCATCATACAGCATCCTGATGAAACATGTAAATGTTTCGCTTATTAACAGTTAAGATATTTCCACACAAAATCATGAATATTACGTTTTTTAATTACAATAGTACAAATGAAATTACTACGAATTGTTTCGTAGTAATTTCTCTATTGCTATTGTAATAGAAGTCTCGTTAAAAGCGAAAACACCTTCGAAATTTTTCGGGAGACACTAGTTGCGAAAACGTACTTCATACGTTATCTTATTAGCGGCGAAACTTTGGAAAGTTATGCGTTATTTACTCAAAATGTCAAACAGGAAGCCGTCGAAAGCAAATATTTCTGGAAAGGGTTGCTTTTAATGAAACTTCCCGAATTGTTTGTCTTAGTTCGTATTCAGTTGTATGTCGTAACGCTGCGACTAAGCCAAATTGTCGCTATTTTTTCATGTCAAAGTAAAGTGCGGACAAGGAAATGAAACTGAAATCTGAATTTCGGAACAAGCGAGACGTTAAAAAAATGTATGACTCTTGGTAAATATTGCAGTTAAACATACCGCAGAATTGCATTGTTTGCCATACTATTCTGAAAATTATGGAAACAGTTTACAGAGTAAGTTAATTACGTCTATGGAAATTGACAACAGAAGGAATAATAAAATAATACCGCTCCACAGTTAATATTTCATTACACTTCTATATTTCACAGAGAATCGAATTATTATATAATTAAAAAAATTATTAAGGTCAGTATATGTATGACTTTTTGTCAAGGCTTTTTCGGAACAAGAGATAATGAAGTGGATTACTTGCTAAGTTTTGAAGAGGAAACTTGTTTGTTCGGTGACTATGTAAATTTTTGAATGTGTACGAGTAAGTTGACGAAATAACGAAACAACGTCCTCCACATTTCGAAGTTATAGTGTGTTTGGCAAAAAGTAATTTACGCGTCGCATATTTTTCGAAAGTTTATTTAATTAGCTAGATCGACATCAGAGTAAACATTTAATAACAAAGTTGTAAGTGACAATTTTGTTAACTTAACAGAATGTCTGACCCAATTTTCATGTAGGTATATATAAATAAAGTAAAAACGAGCAACCTCGGCAATTGATCAATCCGAATGGACTGACTCTCTAAACTCAACTTACACGTAAGTTTACTAAGGTAATTCATTTTTCGCAGATGCGAGACGAAGATTTTGTTGATTTATTTCAACACGAAGAGTTGTGTTATCTGGATTTGGATTTACTAAGAGCAAACAATCGTACGTAGACAATTCGAGACAAGAAGAAATCGGAATTCCAATCTAGATCAAGAATTTATATGCAAAAGACGCCAACGAACTGCGCTACCTTTTGCTCAACCGGTACAGGATCCGCTATCGGAGTTGCGTGATGCTTTCTGCAAATCAACCTTGAAAAAAAACACAGTTTCGCTTTGTTTGGACGCAAAACGTAAACCAGCATCATTGCAGATCGAGATTTGTTCAGTTACTTGTACATACGACTTACGGGATTAAAGTTTTAAGAGATGTGGTTTTCTACTATTCAATTCCTTTCATTTTCAATTCTATTGCTTTTTAATAAAAGCAAATACAAACGCAACGACAGAATTGTCACTAGTTCAATAATATTTTCGTTATCGAACTAATGATAATTCTGAATGCAATGTTCGTCGATGCATAGTATGACGCTATTAGCAATCAAAACATAAATTCGTTAATTTTCATTTTTGTTATTTAAACGTAAAATACCCTGGAGAAAAAGCGACTGTTGAGACGAAAATTTGTTTGCTTCCAAATTGCCATAACTTTGACAATATTGATCGCAATTTCATGGAACTTTCTGCACAAAAACGGCAATCCCTTTCGTTATTAAACTTTTTTAGTGACATTGTGTGGAAGTTTAGTTGGGAATTGTGACCGTTCGTGAACGTTATCACTATTAGATCACAATTTATAATTAAGTAAAATGACAGACTAATTACTATTTCGCAATAAGGTTCGCAGGATTTGTATTAAAATATTGTCAACAATTGAGAATGTAGGAGGCTGCAAAATGTGAGAATTACACATCACTCGAAAAAATTTTTTTAAATAAATAATTTTTGAATAATAAAATTTTTACTTTTAAATTAATTTTAATGTACCAATAATAATTGTCAACGTTATGTTAGTTGATAAATAGTTGAGTCATTAAATTGGGTGCTTTTCAAACAAACTTTTTCCAAATTTTCATTTTAACACAAAAAAAATATGCATCATGCGATATGATGTGTTTTGACTGATCGATAATTTTCTTGCCGTATTTATAACTCACTTATTCGCTCGCGAACTAAAGCCATCGGTAACATAGCGATAACAATTCCTAAAGTAACACTCCATTGAGAAATTTTTTCCTTCGCTTATAAAAATTACCCTCATCCCAAGCTCCGCAGATAACATCACCCTAAGAACTGGAAACGTCCGTACGACGATTTGACTTTCCCAAGTATCATTTCGCCACGAATCGTTGCCTTCCTTCGCCTTTTGTATGTATCCTCCGTCTCGACGAACGGAAACGACGAAACTCCTTTTTTCATCCGGCTCCTTCACTCGCCGCATTTTCGCGAAATCAACCCCCAAGTGATAGACGACACCTCGTCCCAACTAAAGTCAACTAATCAGGTTACCTCCAAGTTTGTTTTTCAATATCACCAGCCAATATTTTAAACTGAAATAGCGCGTTCCACGACATGACATCGTTACCCTGGATTGATCATCACACTCCCCAGACGCCAATTGCCTTGACGACACCCAGCAAGTTATGAAGGTAAAACTCCCTAACCAAAGTCTCTCTCCGCCTACCCGCCCAAGAGCATACTTTCCAAGTTCCATTCGACCGGAAGAAAATTGCATGGACGTTCGGAAATCATCGCACGTTTTCGGTCATGATTGCCTGTAAATCGTCTGCAAAACAATGACGTCGATCGCATCAATAACGCACGGCTTGCGCACATTTGCGAATAAATCAAGGGCGAGTGGCTTGACGGACGTTTCGGTTGGCCCGACTTCGTTCCACTCAGTGCTACAGAATTTTCATTAGTTCGATAACGAAAATATTATGAAGGGGGAGGGGCCCAACTTAAATAATTAGTCTGAGTAATATTATTGAGAATTTGCGATTCGAAGTCATTTTGTTATACAATGAATCAGGACCATAGCTATCATGGGACAGTTATTGACCTTTTCGTTTCAAAAAATTAAAACAAAGTTGAAATATGCTTTCGAACAACACAATAAAAACTCAAAGTCCTGGCTTCATTTCTATTGCCTAAAAAAATCCACTAAAATTACTCGTTTTTATTGAAGTCAGGGCGGGATGTCCCTTAACAACAAGCAATAATAACGTCGAAATAAATAAGTTTGCGGTGCGCGCGTTGCAACCGGACAGCGTCACTGCCCGATGCCCGCCGCAAATTAATGTTCGCAGGTTGAATGACAATGAGAAAATTAAGCGAAAATTTCGCGCCGCTCGTCGATCATCGTTGATCCGAAAATGCATCGGAACAATGCACCAGCCACACGGGCATGCACCACGAACGAATCCATCGCAGCCGTATTTATAACTGTAAAGTCGTTTTCGAAATTTCATTTGCTTTTTTCAATCTGTCACCAGCAATGATCGCCGCGATTATTGGTCATTCATTGCGGGTGAATACTGTTTAACGCGCGCATCGCCGACAGTCGAATTCGCCGCATTGTTACCGGATGTTGTTTTAATTCGCGGCGAACGATGGGATGATTAAACGCGCCGGAATATTGCCACGCGCTATGCGTCAAGTTCGCTGCCGATACGGTGACGGTTACCCTTGAGGGGACTCAGCCGTAATGGCTAAACTGCGGTTAACGAATGGGGATGCGTGAATGGGGAGAATTGTTGACTGTTTTGGAAATGATTGATCATTTGTTGGTTATGTTTGTAAGAGCAAGGTGAACAATAAGTGAACAATGACAGAGTTTTGGAAAATATAGAGTATATTTAACATAGAGTACCCTAACAATAAAAACTGACTTGGAACCACAAATGGAATTTGTCTCTGGACACCATAGTAGAACCATGATTGGAAATCTATTCATGGAACACTTCTAGGAATAACAACTAGGTCAGGAGTCAGGGTAGAGTGTAGAGAGTTGGCATTAACTAATGTAGATTCTAATAGTTTGATAATGCCAAACTTGTTTTCTGATTTATTTGTGTAACAGTTCCGTTTCGGAACCGTTTTGGAACCGATATAGAACCGATATAACCGGAACCCTTTTAAATTAAAAACGAAGAACCGAAACTGGATCCGGAACCATTCGATTTAGAGAACCGGAATCGTTAGAATGTTTCGGTTACACTCCCTGGTATACACTCTTTTTTCAATACTACTATTTAATTGCAAGCTTAACAAGATGATTTTCAAATTTTTTTACGTTGGGACGAAGAAGCTATCTTTCACTTTAGACAGTTCCACTTCTCCCTTATTTAGAATACCTTTCGAGCAGCTATGACCTGGTGTGAAATAATATTTTTGTAATGTTTGTTAACTAGACGAAGCGTTTTATCTTAAAGAACACTCTCATACAAAAAATTCGACAGTGTTATATATAAGGTTATTTTCTCACAGAGTCCCCTTAAACGCCCTTCATTTTAATTCGTTCGGAAGAAAGAAGAAAGTAAGAAACTTTTTGCCCGATCTTGGGTATCGTGGGACAACTGGCAATGCGTCGTTCGATCGATAAACGTAATTCGCCGGGTTCGAAAATTACCCACGAAAGTCCCACGACGATCATCCCTTGGGCGACGTAAGGGGACAAATACAGCGGTCCGGTCGTTCATTGATTTAACGTTGAAATAAAGCAGGAAATCGTGCAAAATGAATTATTGTTTTTGTCTGGCCGCGCCGCGTGGTTCTTGTAAAGATTTTGCGTTGTTCCGGCGGAGAGCATTTTTCACTCGCAGAAGAGGGCGGCTGCGTCGGAGCACAGGGGACAGAGTTAAGAAGGTGCCCGTGAATTGATCAATTGGCCGGGCGAATTAATTTATGAACCATTTGTTCGCGTCAGTCCTCGAGAATTTTACGAAAACGACGAGGAGATGTTCGCGGCCACGCCAGACAAGACCTCGCGGGAGCAAGAATTCTGGTAATAAATCCGACTTGCTGTCGGCTCGCGCGCTAATTTATGATCGTTGCTTCGCCGTTACAAATTTTGATTCCGATCGAAACAAAAAGAACTGCTTATGTTCAACCCATTTTATCGTCGACCGAGCTCTAATTTATTTTAATTATATACCGTCCTGGCATTGCCCGAATTTAATTATCTGCTCCGAAAGATGAATTGTGAATTTTCAATTCTGATAGTGTCTTGTTATAATGGTTGCAGCAATTGCAATTTGATTGAAATATGGACAATGCGTAACTGTATTGCATACATGAAAAAGGTTGCAGATATTCCAGCAATTCGGTTCCCAAGTTTACAACCGTTTTTCGTATAATAAATTTACTGGAATTTTTTAGATTTGGAACTAATAAACTAGTTGAGTCATTTTTTATAAATTTGATCAATGTCTTAATTTTAATGCTTAAAGTAATATGTTATCATAAACTAATCTGTATTGTCTTTTAAAGACATATCCTTCATCCACTCCAGAGTAAAAAACAATTTGAATTTTTTTATTTCTTTTATTTTATTATTTTGATCGAATCTATACTTTCTTAATTATACTCATGCAAAATAACGTATGATTTCGACAATTCTACATGTCCTCCCCCTTAATGCATTCTCCCTTAATAACTAGAATTAATGTCTGGATTAAACAGAATTATTGTAATTAAATTTGGTTATACAATGCCGAAAAATATATGCGACTGACGAAGTTTCGGCATACGAGGTATATTCTGATTACCCAACTCTAAAATTCGTAGCAGACTCGTACTCTAACAGTGTAGAATATTCTACGCAAATCATCGCTCGCTACTCATAAAGCTTTAATCAATTTTTGGTTTCAGGTATCGTGGTTTCGTCGGAGAGGTGAGGAACTCCATTTGCTCACCGTTGATGTTAACACATATTCGAACGATGCTCGTTTCTCTTTAGACTATCAACCGCCCAATGATTGGCAGTTGCATGTCCGTTCGATAAGCGAACGAGATGCCGGCCTATATGAGTGTCAAATTAGTGTGCATCCGCCGTTAATACGAACAGTTTATGTATCCGTTTCTGGTAAGTGTGTTTCATTTAATTTACATCGATTTCAATTTCGCGCGTTGTATTTTTTCCCGCGCGTACACTTTATTACTCTCATTATTTTTCTACGCGATTCGCGGGTACAGTTGCCGGTATTTACAGTGTAATCAAACGATGGCGCAAAAAGGTTTCCATTTCATATTATTGACATGATAAATTTTCCGCTTGTACGATATTGTTATTAATTCATCAGACAATTGTGGAATTCAATGATTGGGTTATATTTCAGAAGTATTATTAAGCTAGCTGGTTGATAAATTCAATTATCGTTCCGGTCACCAAGAAATAATTAAATTGTAGTATTTACATTGTATCAGATTGTATAAAGTATTTTATTAGGACATTGCAATATGTTTTGACGAGATCACTTTGTCTAAAAATAAAAGTGCTTTCAAATATAAAACTATGAAAAGTGGAAAAACTTTATACACGTACGGATTTATTTACGTTACTTTATGGATTTTTCATCAATTATCAATCAATTCGTTATTCGACTTCCATATTTCCATGATAGGTTAGAACAAATATATAACCAAACAAATGTGTCAACTAGTAAAACAATCTGTGTATCAATTGGTACCAGTATTGTTGCATTAGGTATTGTCACCTATGGCTAGATCAGAAATCAAAGTCAAACACGTTTGACCGTTCTGAACGCCGAGTGGCAGAGATAATTGCCCGGATGTAATTAATCAACAGTGTATTGCATAACAATTTCATTGGACCAAATTGTACGCTCGACCAAACAATGAAACGCTCACAAATGTATGCGTTTTTGACATACAAATTACAAACTTTATATTAAGAAATACTGCCAGTTTCTTAAAATGCTCAGATTATTAATAACTGGTATATTTACGCCAAATAGACATTAACTTCTAATTAAAACTCAACTGCTCATACGAGTATAATTGACACAAATAATGCTTGCGTTTGGGAGTTTCGAAATATCAATTTTATGTAAAAGCGCAAAATCACTTCTGGCCTGAAACTGAACATATTTCGCACTTGTTCCAAACCTTCTGCCTCGACAACTTGAGAAAATCAATTCAAGGAAAGTAAATTTGCACCCATCCCTGCTTAAACATGTGCGAAACATAAAGTACTCAGCGCTCTTTACACTAACGTGTCTTACGTTGTAATCACATCTCCTGGCAACTTAACCTCGAAAAAGTGTCTGAATAAGGCGATGTACCAAAATACTTCATTTGTCGTGGAACGGACGAAAAAGCGCCCGTTTTGCGCGGAAATTTGCGTACCCCGTCAAGTTGTGTACATTATACACGACAATATTGAAATTCGCGTCGGATGTATTATCTTTGCGCTCTCGCGATAAAGCGTTTAATAAATTCTGCAGGCAAACATCAATTTGTGTACGCACACGTTGCTTATTTAAACGAGGAACTAGTACTTCTACGGGGCGGCGCGCACTATCCTCGATTCGCAGCCAGCGTTGTAGTGTACGGCGGAATATTGATGCGTGCCCGGGTTACACGTCAGGCTTGTAATACGTGTGTACGTGAAATGAGAAGCGGAAGCGCGCGCCGTGGTAAGAGAACAAGATCTGCTGGCAGAATGGAACCAATAAGTTCTCGCAAATGGGGATATCTTTCAGTCACAGACCGAGATAGACTTATATCATTGCTTATGAAATATTTGACCGGAATACCGGGCGAATATGATTGGCACGAATTCCGATAGCACCGCGAAACTACGAACGAGTGGATTAAATATGAGCTGCGCGCTTTTGACAAGTGGGTGTTCACACGAGACTTTTTCATGGGAAAAAATAGTGATTAGATGCAATGAGAACACCATTAAAACCATAAAAATGATTAGGGCAACGATACAAATTTTTACGACAACTATAAAAATGATTAAAATATTTGTAAAAGATTCTTTCTAGGCCCAGCATATCTGCTGTTGGGCACTCCAACAGTTCATCTATCCCAATAGCAAATCAACCATTTATCTATCACAGGTAACATTTTACAATTCCCGATAAAACTTTTTTCTTGTTCATTTTGCGTTTTGTTGATTTTAGTTTTACTCTGATTAATAGTCCAATCACGTGTCAGGTGGAGAATTCAATACACGAAAATAACTACGGTGGTCTGGCGGAGCGCTAAATCCTTGATCATTTTAAAGCTGTTAGATTAGGTCAGTCCCAGGGCAATCATCAAGTATTTCATTGCTGATATTAACGTAAGCCGGTCCGACAATGTTGTGGTTCACATTGGACGAGGCATTTCAAGCATTAATCCCGTTTGAGGGTTAAAGAGCGGTTTTTACGAGCGACGATTGCAGGTTTAATTCGAGAGTAAGTGGAGGTGTAATGAAGGGTAGCAGTGGGAGAAATAATGACCAGAGAAGTGAAGTATTGAGATCATTCTGTTTGTGTGTTTTAGTTTCGAAATCAATCGAAGTTATGCGATACTGAAAATGAGCAAATTCTCGTGTTTCTGGAATAATATCGATGAAAAGATTATTTGTGGACCCGATTTATAAAACGTTTACGCTTGATTGAAATGTATCTCGACGTAAAATGAGAATCTTATCACTATATTTCAGCGAGCAATGATAAATGAAATCAGTTCTGATGACAGAATGTACTTTTCTGTTATTTCATTGCTGGGTGCGTAGATAAGCTGATTACAGATAACCGTACCACAGCGTGTAGCGCAATAATCGATTTTCCATGAATTTATATCGAAACTAACAAAATTGTTCTTTGTTACCTGACTCGGAGAATGGTGAAATATTTTTGGATGAGTTTTGAAAAGTTTTCACTACGTTATATGCAAGTAGACACCCTCGACATGGATGTTCATATTTTTATTTTGTATAAATCATTTTTATGGAATATTTCGATTTGTAAATTATAAGCGCAGTAAATGGTCAGGAATCGTAGTAACCAATGTTACTGAGATGAAACATAATCCTGGGAAAAATGATTTACTTGTTTAACAACTTTCACTAAATATTAAGTCTGTTTCATTTAACTTCCAATAAAAAATAGCAAACAAGTTAGGTGAAATATGCTGAGAAGTTTGATAATTTCTCACCAAAGTCTCACCTGCACCACTACATTACTAAGTTTCCGATGACTGTTACTAAACGGTTGAATACAATTTGTTACAGTTTTCTTCTGTTTGAAAAGTTTACTCGGTTTATAATTAGATTAACACACCATTTTGTATTTTAAAAAATAAATAAATATTCCAAAATACACTATTTTTATGTAATATTTCCGTTTTCTAGGTTTCAATTTGTTACATTTTTTCCAAAAAACTTTTCTTACGATTTAAATTTGCAAACATTTTATATTTTAATGAAATATGCGTGTCTGCCGTTTCGATAAATGGAATTTACGAATTAAATTCATTTTGGCGGAATGATTGGATCATTTTTAATGATTCCACGATATTTTATAATATGCTTTTTCAATTGGATTACGAATGTAATTAATGGAAAATAGTTCGGTATGAGATAAAATTTACTTCTGAGATGGTTGTGGAATTTTGCGGTATCTGGTATTTGTGTATATTTTATTTTGAGATTGAAGATTATTACAGTAATTATTTTTCAGTAAGTAAATTTCGATGCTTTATTAGTTTTGTTGGATTTGTATCTTAACAGTTTTAATTAACATTCTGTACACGTTTGAAATTAAATATCCAATTGCTCCACCGTATTACGTTTCTATTGTCATTGCATCGAAGATCAAATAAACTGTAGTTTGTTTTGTGAAAAATTCAACTAAATGATTTCTACGTCTTTAAACAATCGAGCTTTTCATTTAATCGTGTTATCTTCAAATTCTGATTGCACAATTTAAATTAAAAAAAGAACAAATGTCAACTTGAAATTGAAATTGTATTTTAATTACGAAATCTGCATGCATAATGAATGATACATTTTAAAATATGCTGAAAGGAATTGGAGCTTGAACTCATATGACTTGACGGGCTTCAATTGATACTGCTGTAATGCAGATTTACTTCTGTTACATCGTGTTATAAATTAATCTGAAACTTGAAATCTCATATTTCATACATAAATGATATTCACAGATAAATTGGTGATAGAGATTTCTAACATTTCACTAATCAAAAGTTAATAGATAGCTCACGTTTCCAGCTGACAGAGAATACCCTGCACATTACGCACAAATCAGTTGTAATACAAGATAAATGAATAATTTCTTAAGTAATACACTCGAAGACAGATACTGACAATTTTAACTCCTTTATCACTAATTTGCATTTGTTTAATTAATAATGCTTTCATTTAAGCTTGTCTTGATTAATGAAACAGAAATCTTAGAATATTTTATTATTTAATGTTTGGACTTGTACATTATTTGTTATTAAAAAGTATTAAAAAGTAACAAAAAAATGTACGAACAAGAAAAATGCAGGTGCTTGAAATAATGTGCAATGTTAAGGTTTCAAAAATGCAAAAGCTATAAATCAAAGCCAAACGTTTGGACACTCGAGCTCGCTGGTCGATAAAAAAACATACATCTCATATATTTTGAAGAACTTTTTGAAACTCAAAACTTTTGCCACCATGAAATATCGATACTCTCAGAGAATGACAAATTGTCTTATTACATGATATACTTTTGAAGTTTTTACACTCCCTACTGACTTCACAGATTATTGTCGGGGAGAGGAAACTGTGGTAATTCGTCCGATCAAATACGCATTATTTACCGCACTTTAACTGCCTCATTATTTAATATATAATATATAAAAAACAGTTTTAAGTATTTTCTGTTAATTCACTTTAATTTCTTTTTATTTTAATTAATTTCTGCATAAAAAACCAAAGAAGTATCGAAATTAAGCAACTTTACTAAGAAAAAGTATCATTAAATAATCGAGAAGTATAAACAACGATTGTCGCATACGGTGACAAGCTTTGTACATTTTTCACCCAGCTTAATCTAGTTTTCAAAATTTATTTCTCGACAACCGTTACAACGACCCCTCATACAGTTGAAAATTGTCCTTCCTATCTAATATAAGACCGAATAATTTCGAAAATGTTTTATGGTACCTTTTTCCCAGTCTTATTTATTCCGACATTCATGTACTATCATGCCGCGTGTGTATGTTTTGCAGACATAGTGCATAAACTAAAGATGTTTCGTTGCCCTCCGTTATCGATTGAACTTTAGTGAACCCTGAAAATAACTCCTGAATTACGTCATTTAAAACAAGTTCGGCTACCCAAGCAAGCCAATTCATTAAAAACCCATTGACTTGACTTAACCGAAAGTACAAGCGAAAACCCGGCACGCGGAAAGCTCTTTGAAATTGGAAAAGGAGTCGGCGAAAAAAAATGAGAGAAAGGCGAAATCGAGTTCACTTGAGAGTCAACGGAAATTCTTGTGTTACGTGCTTTGTAACGAAACTTATGGCATGCCCTCTTAACGTTATAAGCATATTTTAGAGGATAAGTTGAATGCAGATGCGGAAAGAATCGAGCGTCAGGAATGTCCCCGGTACTCGTACGTGCGAGATCTCGTTTCGGGTTATAAATCCCCGGATGTTGATAAGAATCCGGAAGAACGGGGCCGAGAGAAAGCGTCGCGGAATAAAGAAAAGGGAGAGCCCGGTGAAGTACGGGTGAAGTATAGAGGCACGTCGCATGCGAGCCTCGAATGTAGGTGGCACGAATAAATCAAGAGGTTGCCAATATCGCGGGTTACGAGCTTTTATTACATAATCAGGAGCTGTCTCTTGTTTTCCGTCACACTTGTTCGCAAAGGAGCAACTCCGTGACGTAGCCATCTAGGATTGTGACATACAACAGTTTACTGTAAAAAATTTGCAGGACAACCCTAGTAGAAATTGTACGAAATTGATGGGGTTGTGATCGGGTACGTCACGCATGGAATCGATGTGGCCCTTATC
>JABFPB010000847.1:0-30849 GCA_022817645.1 Ceratoteleas bidentatus
TGCTGTGACAGCAGGAAATCATTCTGCCAGCGTAAGACAAGTCATATTGTTAAAGAAGTGATTTTCCTTCTCTCACACAAGGATTCTTGCTGTGACAATAGGAAATTTTTAAGAGTGTGTCCACCATGTTACCATCGATTGTGGTAATGATTACCACAATTGTGGCTGTCTTCTCAAACTATTTTTCTACGTGTAAACAATTTGGACATTTCCGTGTACAAGTGTCTCAGATGAATATATTTTCAACAAAATTAGCCTTAAATTACGGACTCGTACGTCTTAAATTGCAAAAAAATTTTGAAAATTTTAAAGAAATGCCTCAGAGTCTAAATTTTGTATGCCTTTAAAAAATTGACGAGGAATCATTTTCCAAACTGTGGTTCACTTTCACAGTGTCGTTTCCGAGAAAATAGTGCGTGAACTTGCCATAAGTCACAATGCATAACCTAGAAAAATGAGCAACTTCAAAAATTGCTTTCTCGAAAACGGTGCTGTAAAAGTCAGCTAAAATTTGTTACATTATTCCTGGTCTATTTTTCTGAATGCTCGCCAAATTTGAAGACATTCGCATTTATTTGAGATATCTAGGGAACCACCTTAAGACGTTTATCTCGCCCTAAAAAAATCGACTTGGCCGGATGAAGAAACCTTCATTCCTCAAGGACGACCCACCGCGTCGAAAGCCGCTACCGCGCAAAACGGAAGCGCACCGCGCCGTTCTGCATCACGTTGGTCTCATCAGACACCTCGGCTTACGCGTCCAGTCACGTCCGCTCGGGATCTTCGTTTCAACGTCTCTTTCAGCCGCGTACGAGTGCAGATTGGCCTGTTTAATCACTGGTTAGGGGCGAGCGGGGGCCTCCGAAGGCAATCAGCCTGTTTGTGTTTGCTTTTCGGTTTACGCCGGCTTGACTGCGAGGTCGCCCCGGGCAGATAGTCGCTCTCGTCCTAAGAGTCGCAGAATCTAATAAGTGTCCCGGAGGCAGAGCCGCGCATCACGTTAACTCGTATAACAAACGTTCTTACATGCGGCTCCGCCGAATGTGATCAAGATTTTAATCTGCTCCCGGTAGCTATCTTTACGTTTGACGTATCTCACCGGGATAACTCGCCGCTATCTTGCGCCGCGGGCGAGCCATCGTATCTCTCATCTGCGGGACTGGCTTTGTTTTCGAAGACCGCGATGGAAAAAGCCGACGCCACTTTTGGCCGAGGGAGGGGAGGGGAGATCGGGTAACGGTGACCCCGTGAGATGGAACATTATGCGCGCCGAGTGGGGTCACGGGTCGTCGCAACGTTTCAATTAAACAGTATTTACATCGATGTAATTAACTCTTTCGGTAACGAACTGTTTAGCGAGAGTAAGTGGGTGAATTGAGTTGCAATCGATGGTGATTTGGCGCAACTTTTCGTTGATTTCCTCGCTGTTGCAGAAAAATTGGTGGTTCCCTTGTAGAAATAAAATCTATGAAGATCTACGAAAATGAATGAAAAATTTGAAAATACTCTGAAAACATTTGAAAATCTCCGAATATCTCTGAAAATCTTTTTTTTCTGAAAAAATTCCGAAAAAGTTTTTTCAGAATTTTTCAGAAGGATTTTCAGAAAAGATTTACTTTTTCTGAAAATCCTTCAAATGTGATGTAAGCATTTAAAGAACTTTAATTGAAATATAATGACTTTACTTTTAATCAGAAATTAACGTTCCCTTAATTTTGTTGGGTATCGGTTTTTCGTTAGTTTTTAGTATTCGGAAATTGGCGATACTTAGTTATAGTTGTAATTAATGTATATGCCTCATGTAATTGGGTTGGATGTAACTAGAGTGATTGCTCGAATATCTGGTTAAATTCACGTTATTAATAACGTAATTCCATTTATTAGTTATCAAAATCATACTAATGTTATTACGACAACAATTTCCGACAAACCGGGTTAGCTGGCTAATTACATAATGAAGACAAATTTTTAAGAATGACGTTTACGGAAAAATGCAAAAAATCCTCGAAATCTAAATTGCTCAATTGAACAGTTTCGGCGATTCACTTAGCTCCAAAATAATTTCGGTCGATATTTATCCTTTCAAGCAAATCTAGTAAGACATTGATTTTATAAAGCGCATAGAAAATAAACATAGAAATCGATACTTTGTGCTTCTATTTGCATACACATATAAATACCAAACACAGATTATATATTTACAGACTCATAATATTCTCTATTATAACTTATTGCAATTTTTGACAAATGTTTTACAAAAACCGATCGAAATAAATGGTATGTAATAGTTTATAATAGTCGCCAACTGCAATTCAGTCAGACGGTCCAATCGTCGAAAAGCAATCCAAGCTGGCGAATAATAATTCATTGAGAGCAATTATTCCATCTCCAGTAATAAATTTCGGGTTGACAGTTTTGCCGTGCGAGTTTCTGTAAACTAGCGCGATGCGGTTGAATACGCCGGTTTTCCTTTGTTCGCCAATCGGTTCGGTTCTGTGAACAACGTTTGATATGCCGTCGTGTCGCGGTCGTTGATATAATCAAATCTCATAAACTTCAAAGGCAGTCGTTATCCCTCGAGGTTAACCGGTAGTCTCAAGCAACTTCTGATTTTGACAATAACAAGCATCACAGCGTTTCCCTGCTCGTTCAAGTATGCAAACAATTATCATTTGTCATAGCGTACCTTAATTTTCAGGTACTGCACTTTATTAATTTCACGGATTTTTATCGTCGCAGTCGTGCGGCGGAGTCAAACAAATAATTCAGTCGCCTTTTCCGAATGTCAAGATTGAACTGAACCCGCGGAATCGCATTTAATATTAATTGCCCCGCGATGAAAAAGTGTCGTTCGCGGTTCGGGTCGCGATCGAAAGTTGGCCGGCGAATTTTCGCGAGTTCCGATTTGGGCGGCGCGCAAGTTGGCGAATGATTTTTCAAGAAGCGAATGAAATTGTAATGCATTCCGGACTTTTGAGCGCATTTAAATTTTATGATACAACAACAGAGGTCTCGGCGCGTTACGTGCCCGAAGTTACCGGCGGAGTAATTGAAAAGTACTTGCTGAAATAATAGCGCTTTTTGCACGAGTGGATAATAAAATAAGTTCGAACGCAAAATAATTGTTCACGTGTTGTAGGCCGACGAACACTTTTGTGCGGGAAATGAGACTCGCACAAAGGATTATTTTAATGGGAACGTTGCATAAATTTATTATTGGTTTAGCGTTTTGCAAAAAAGTTTGTTGCACGTGAAAGAGCACAATTTGAAGTAGAGTGTAATCGAAATATATACACGTTAATTTGTCCAAATAAAGCAGAGCCAACTTTTATCGCTGCAATGCTACTGTTTTTTATTTAAAAATGCTGTTTTCGCGAGTGAATTAACCCGCTTTTTGGAAATTCGCGCGCGAAATTACGAGCGATGGTTCCGGATTTATCATTTCAAGACACTCGTTTATAAATTAAAATTTTTATTCACTCGTAAACATTAAATCGCTGATACCACACGTGTGCAAATTAATCCTATTTTAATGACTTTTATAAACTACCTCGAAACTCTATATATTTTCCTTTATTTGCCATTATAATGTGATTTTTGTTTCATTTGAGGCTTGGTGAATTGGAAAATTAAATGCTAGGATTATCATATTTTTAACAAGCTCAGATCTCGCAACAACCGTCAACTTGGCTGAAACAAAAAATACCTCTTCTTTCTTGTAGCAGTAATTTGTCGGTTGATTAAGGAAAGAAATCCTCGAGCCGGTGATAAACGTTCGGGCACCTTTTTGTTCAAAACTTTAATTGCACTCGCGGGCGCATTAATTCGGGGCGTCTTCGGGCGAAATTTTGGAACCCCGGGGCAAAAAGGGGCCATTTGGCGGTCGCGTTTTTGCCGGCAGACAATTGTTGGCATGACAATGCATCATCGCGAAGATATACCACGGAATAAGAGGCGCGGCGAAAATGAAAAGAGGAAGAGGCAGGGAGTTTATCCCATTTACACCTGATAACGTATCGCATGCATGTAGTCTTAATTGGATTGGAGTTTACACGAGAGAAACGCATTATATAACCACTTCCGTTTTCCCGTGGGGTTAGTACCCCGGCACACTCGTTGTTATCTGGGTAGAAACAACAAGCCACACATCTGGGTCTGAATAATTAGACTAACATGAGATGCGGACTTCATTGCTAACTAAACTCCGAAGTCTCCTGTAAGTTAGCCTGCCGCTGCGAGCTTCTATGACAATATACAACAGGTATCTACGTCGAGTGTGGCTGTAAGGGTACACGAGGCGATGCGTCTCCGGGAATGATTTTACAGCGCGACTCCGGCTGATTGATGGTTTTTAATCAGTTACAGTTAGGGGAACGAGCGACGGCGACTTTTTCGGAATTTCGCGCAGCTAAAGGGAAAGTAATGGAGGAAGAGTCAACGGGTTAAGATGCAATAAAGAATGGTCGCGAAACCGTTAAATACTTTCAGGAAATTGAACTTTTGATGGGAAGTCTTGATGGATAATTTTTGTAGAAAAATCGAGATTATTTTTAGTGACTACTGTTACTTTGCAAATGAGAAAATTAGTCGTTTTTTATTTAATCATTTTTGGGGGGATAATACGAATCAGTTTAGACTCGTTTTTTATGATTGTTATTATTTGATGAATCAAGATCGGTTAGTTTACGACTTTAATGTTAAGGTTTTATTCATTTTCGCGAAAGTGTGTTTTATGAAAGTTTTGGAAAAAGGTTTGAAATATTCAAATGGGAGATTAGTGTTGAATGTAATCTGACAGGAAAAGGTCTTAGATTCGCTGGAATTTAAGTGGTAAGAGAGGACATTCACGGCAGCTGAGAATATATTCCGCTGAACATTTGGAACCATTTAATTTCGTAATGTTTTGTACGCCATAAAGCTAAGCTTTCATTAGCACAAGTTTAAATATTTCAATGATTGCAGATTTTTAAGTCGTGTCTCACATTACTTATTTCTCCTTCAATTAATATTTTTCCGACCTGTTTCATAATTCATTAAAAGAAGCTAATGTGCTTTAAACACGCGCTCCTGTCCAAAGAGTACACATAAAATAGCCGTTTTTCTAAATCATGTCTTTTTTATATTTCGTCATTCTCAGTTCGAGTGAAGGAGTAATTTTCTCTGGCAAAATTAAAGTTTGGCCTGAAAGCGCGCTTTTATTCGAATTTTTCGAGTATCATTGCAAAAATGTATTAAAGAAATGATTATTTTGCCGCCGCGCTCTGAAAGTCACATTTTCACTCGAGTTAAATAATAAATAAAAATCTTCTCCTCGGGACTCCGGGTTATAAAGCTTTCAATTTGGCCCGCGGCGCACGAGAAAAAGAATCCTGCGAACTTAATTAAAGCTGCACATTTACAATCGCATTAACACGACCGAACAATGTTACCCAATTATTCCTCGTATCAAACGGCGCGAAATTAAACCACGCGTGTGTCATTCCCCGCGAATCATTTATTTCGCCTCATTTCCGCGAGATTGTTACGCCGAAACAAAAGAATAATTCATATCATTAAACTTTCAGCCGCACGGAATCTTCGCCGCAATTCACATTTGATCTAAAATTGCGTCATCATAATTGCATTAACCGCGATGATGTATAGTTTGAATAAATTGTTACGCGAAAAGCCCGGAAGTGCGATTTCGGATAGCAACGCGTTATCTTTCGTTAATGCCGCGGCATTACGGGGCCGCGTAACATTGAAAACTATTAAAAAAAGAGCCGTCGTAAATTAAAGCATGCGTTTTACAGTCAATATCGCGCGGCGACACTGCGCCCGCTTTATTTTCCTTTTATTTCAAGAAATTTACGTACGCGAATATACAGTGTGAATTCGGTGTGTAAAAAAATACGAAATCTCACATGATATATTACGTAACATACTGCAGTTTTCGAATCAATATTTCGCAAGTTTTTCAAAATTAAATAAAAACTGTTCTTTACGTAACGTTTGATTGAATACAACATTTTACGAACAAAATAAAAAGAAACAAAAGAATAAAAAATGTTACACAGTGTTTTGCAAAATTGTAAAAAAATCGTACAATTTCGTGTTCAAAGCACTCAGGATTTTGCATTTTTAATGTAACATTTCGTAATACGTTATGGCAAATGAAAACATTATATTACGTAATTTTGCTGAACCTTTTACATTGTATCATTCTCTTTTTTCAATTATCGCTTGAATTTTTTTGGCGCCGATTTGCGAAGCTCGAGCATCTTGCATGTCGGGTTAAAAAGTTTCCTCATACGGAACGTCTATTGTTTTTGACAGGAATATTCCATTCAGGCCTTCGTACGTTTCGGCGTATTCCACACTTTGTCCCAGTTTTGTAGCTTTCAGCGTACACAGGCCGGGCCAACTACACGTATAAATATATACATGAACTTGCACGTGTACATCCTTTGCTCACTGTCATAGATGCCGAATGGCGCGGATTTCACAGATATGGACTTGTACCAGCTAAAGAGCTCAGAACTCCAAAGTGACTTGACTGCATCGTTTGCAAAGTGGAATTCTATTTCGAATCCTTCAGCGGCGAGCTAAAGACTTGAACTTCTGGACTTCTGGTGTCCTTATTTCGTGGCATGATATGCCATTCAGTCTGGCATAATTAAGGTTATCGGTCGCGTCGGCGCTAAAAGGATTCGCTGATTTACCGTCGATGATTCGCAATTAATTTATCACGTATCGGTAATTAAACAGCGCACTTTTCGCTCATTTGCATTTGCGCGGGAGTGCATTCGCGTCACGCGAGTTCGCGTTGCGTTTTGATAATTCCGCGTGACGGGCTTTCGGCTCTTTGCGCGGAGGAACCCTTTTCAAGACATTCTGCCGGAATGTGCGGAGGTTTTGAAATGCCGGGAAACGTATTTGCTCGCGGCGGAAAAGAAATTAAATTTGCGCGCACGACAAAAACAATGAAGACGCGCCGAACACGATGCACGCGCTGCAAGAACCCGGACAATTTTGGCCGGGAATTTGCATAAAAAATGTCCGTTTTATTTGTGATGTTTAACCGGCGCAATATCCGCCCTTTGTAATCCGCCTTTCATCGCATTACACGATGTTTCTTTTACGGCGCACTTTAATTCGCTGCTTCGTAATTTCGGCTCGACAAAACGCGCCGCGAAACGCAGACGTCCGGTTAAACAATGGACGAGTGCACGTTGCGATGCACTTTTTTCGTTTAAGCGCGCTTAGCGTTCAATGCGTCACGATGCCGGGACCCAGCCACGATTTATCATAAAATATGAAGCGTGTGTCGTTTTCAACGCGAGACTGACGGGTTTCTTGTTAGTTGCTTACCTAAGTTCATTATAAGCTAATTACTGTAAAAAAACCGTAAATTTCAAGTATGTATAGTTGACACCAGTTGCAAGTATATTTAGATGAATTTAAAGTACAACTGTGAAATTACAGTTCGAATGTATTTAAGTTACGTAGAGTAAATTTCACAACGATTTTGCTAACCTCAAATCTGATGCAATTCAGTTATTATTTGTGGAAATATATACATGTTTTATGTATCACAATTATATTAAAAAAAACCAAAAAACCAAAACCGCAGTAGATGTTTTTTTTTCAAATATAGTTGTGATGCATAAAATATTTAAGAACAACTTTCCACACTGTAAGAACAACTTTCTTGAGTCAAGAAAAACATTCTTGGTTCAAGAATGGTTTCTGTCTTGATATTGTCCGATGAATTTTGATTCTTGAGAGCAGAACAATTTAAGATCAAACTTTCCTGAGGGAAGAAAGATAGAACACAGGTTTACTGAACGTTGAAACGGCACATATCTAAGGTTAGATTAACTTCTGTTGACGACATTTCAATGTTCAGTAAACTTGTCTGGATTTAGTACAATATTTACCTTATATTGCATAGAAGTTAAAGATTATATTGAAATTATAAACTCGCCAAACGTTTTCAATTTACTTTTTTATACATTAGCAGCAATCCATAAATTTTTCCATTTTCGCTTCTGAGTATTGTAATCTCCTGTAAAGAACCGTTGCGAATTACACAATTCTCGTTGTTTCAATTTCAGCAACAGATGATGCTCAAGAAAAAAATATGTCCTGCCTCAAGAAAGAAAGGTTTTGATAACAGTGATATAATGTCTTCCCTCAAGAAAGCAAAATATACTGTAAAAACTCTGTTTTTACTTAAGAAAAAGTTTCTTCACTCAGACCATTTACATCAAAGAATATACAAGTTTTGGAGCAAAGTGAATATTTTTCTGAGTGTACATCTGTGAAATACCTCACAGATGTACACTCAGGTTTGAGGTTAGAACCCACGCTAACTAACTTTGTTTTTGATTTTTGTTTCTTTCCAAAATTCTATTGCATTCATTCACAATAAGTTGAAAATTTATCAAAGGATATAAATTAGTTGTCATTTGAATAAAACATATTGCATTCGAAGTTTACACTGAAACTATATATTTACATCAAAATAGTTCAGAAACAGTTAATTTGAGGTTCACTTGAATATGTAAGATTACAGTTCTAATTTATTCATTGTACCGTTTCTGGGTAACTTTACATTGAAAATTGAATCTCGTATCTAAGACTGCACTAAGACTGTAAGTTTACAGTTTATGTATAATAATTTCCAAACAGTATGTAAAATTGAAATAAATGTACTTGATTCTTTCAAGCTTAGGCGTAATATTTAATAAGAATGTAATAGTGTAATATTTCATTTTTTTACGTTATATTTGTATCGGATCCTGAATAATTGAACAGAAATATATAGACGTAGCTTGAAATAAATAAAAAATAATGTATTATCGAAACATTTATACATCAGAATTCTATTCGTTCTCATCGGATATTTATTTTTGCAATAATTTATTTGACTATGATTACTGAGATTAAAATAAAAATTCATTTCATTTTTGTTACGTCATTCATTTACAATGTGTATTAATAATGTAAAAACGGATATAATATATCGGTCTTCTATATTAAATTTAGTAAATTATATTTGTAACGTCTTGAATATCTAGATACATTTACCGTCAACAATTAGAAAAGAAATAATATTCGCAGAATTGCAGTCGCCAAAGTCACATTATTTACTTTTGAACAAATGTTCTTAAACGAATAATATTCGTTTCAATAAAAGCATACTACTTATTCCTATTAGCGATTTCGCAAAAAGAATTTGGTTTGTCTGTAAACCCAGCATTGTAATCCCCAAAGTTCCTCTAAGTCCCCTCAGAAAAATATCAGTCACTGCACTGAGAAAACTAATTTGTAAAAGCTACGAACAATGTGTACATTTTACGATAAATATCGTAAAAGCTACGAAAAATTCGTACACTTTACGATATATATCGTAAAAGGTACGAAGTTTTCGCAGCTTTTACTCAGTTTAATTAGTTTTCTCAATGTGAAAGTCGACTCTGAAGTGAATTTGAAGAATGTAATTTTCAGAGAAAAGAAAATAACTTGAATCACAAATATTTTGCAACTAAATATATTGTTTTTCAGTGAAAACCTTACTTTAATAAAGTTTGAAGAAAAGTTAATTGTATGGAAATAATAGATACAATGTATGCTTTGAGATAAACAATTCCGTTTTGAGAAGACAGAATTATTCAGTCACATACACGATGTTTAAAACTGTTCGAACATATAAATATTTTATCATTTTTCGATATAGTCCCAGTGCTGGCTCGCAAAATCCGATCGGTCCCATTATTTCGGCTCAACGCAAAAAGTGCAACGCAACGACGCGACTTTCTGACCCGCGCAATTAACCCCGATAGATTGTTCATCGGGCGCGCGAGACCTCAAAAGTGCCACTTTAATTTAAATTCCATTCGGAACTCAAAGAAACAATTCCGTTCGCGCAATTTATTGTCGTATTAATTATTCATGCGAGCAAACGTATAATTGGATACGTCGGGCCTCCGCGCGAAATATGGGTCTCATATTTCGCCTCGCAGTAACTCGAAATGATTCGCGGCCAACTTGGACGTAATGACCGAGAGGAGGGGGGAGAGGGTTACTTTAGCACGCACTTAAAAATATTTATTCAATCCCAGGGTAATGTGATTGTTGCCAGAATGTACTGCCCTTATACATCTTGAATTACGATCCTTTCAGAGGCTTTTTCATCGGCCGTCCTTCCATTCCGCTCACCGACGATTCTCGTAAATCAGAGCGAACTGCGTCAGATAACGTTCATTTTCTTGTAGAAAAGCACAGTAATGACTAACGGTCTATTCAGGTCTTCCGCGGATTAAGGTGGGATTTGTCGATTAATTCAACGTTTCAATTTGGATTCAACAAAGGGCCGGCGACGCTCAAAGTACGACGAAGAAAGGCTCAGGAAATATGTAAATGGCATTAAATTATTTCGGATAAAAACTGTGTACATTTCGCGGAACGTTAAATTGTCTTGTGAAATATAAATTCGGGGATAATAACTGGACGGGGGTTCAGACGAGTCGACGAAAAATTCGATCTTAAGACGCGGAGATGGTCCCGCGTAGCGCGATTTTTTACCGCCGCGCGCCGGGATTTCGTCATTTTTCCGACGATTCTTATTCAGCTCACATTAAAAGGATCCTTTAAATAAGCCAGTCGCGGAATACCAGAGCATATTTCTAGCCAAAACTTTACGTTTTAAAGCTTTACAAAAAACTGATTTAGAACCCGCGTGTATGCTCCATACAGATGTCTAGCCAAAGTGCTAATATAGTCGTGAAGAAGTAGATCTAGACAAAAAGTGCCTATGACATAGTTTTTCTCATAAAATATTGTACTTTCCCAATTAAACTAAAACTAGTCAGTAAAACTACCGAAATCGAAATGAGTTCAAGTATTGAGACTTCAGTTCAGTTTAAACAGTAATCGGGAACAGTAATTCGTGTAATTTGCTCAGTCTCAAATACAATGCTAGTTAATCCCTGCGGACATTTTTGCAAAGATTTCTAGATATTTCTTTTCAAAATTTGTTTTCTACTAAAAATTAAGAAATCATTTTTTACTGTGAACTCCCCCATAAGACCCCAGAGTTATTTGAACCAAAACCCCGTGGGAAACGGTGATCCAGAATCCTTGCCATGTTATCCGTAAAAACCGATCAAAGTGCAAATGAGACTCGCGGGGCCGTAAAAACGTTGAAAAAGCGCGGCCTCGCGTTCGCGGCGCGCGATTCGTGAAATTGCGCATAACATCGGCCGCGGTGCAATGAATCGCGGAAAATATGCGGAAACACGCGTTACATAACAATGGCCGTACTTGACGCGAGGCATTACCGTGTCTCTTGATTCAGCATAACGCACAGCTACATCTTTGTTAGCTGTACTGATTGCACTGTTTGCGTCGTCGCTTAGTTATGTCTCCTGCATGCAGTCTCCAGCGAGCAGAATTGCTTTGTTAGTTTGTGTTTATCGCGAAGTAACGACGACCCGTATTGACGTGCCATCCTGCGCATTCCTTTTACAATAAGTCTGCTGTCTGTCATTCGCTCCAACTATCTCCCCTGTATTTACATAGCGCTGCTATTCGACGTCATTTTCGTCGAGGCTGTCGCGCGTTTCACGCAAATGAAATCGGATATTTTTCTTACGTCTGCGATTGCGTCCCAATTTTATGCGCCAATTTCTCCGCTTCGTTATCGATAGCGGCCTTGCATCTGATCAAAAGGCATTCATTCGCGCGAAACACGACGAACGCGCGAAAGCCATTTTTTCGGCTTCAGCGAGCTTTATTTGGTTTGTTGAATATCTGTTGCAAGTTTGAGTTCAAGGAGACCCAGCTTATTACTATGAATTTATGATAAAATCAGAAAATACGATAAAAAATTGTAATTGGTCAAATTGAAGTTTTGCTTAAATACTCATATTTTGTATATTTATGTATATACTCTTTGCAGCCCTAATACATTTTTATTTACATGCATCCTTGAATTTATATTTTGTAATATTTTGTAAAATGGAAAATGTACTGGCGAAATGGCACACCATTTTGGAGTTTCAAAGAGTTGAACATGGATATGAAGTACTATATCGATCGGTCGTTGACGATACAGTGTGACTGTACCAATTTTTAAAAACATATTTAATCTGATATAACTTTAGCAATCTCGGCGTTCCCCAAGTTATCTTCGCCAACGAGAGTTAAAAAGCAGAACACGAAGTTGACCAGAGCGAAATCATTTATAAACGCAATCTCCTCGATTTTTTCTGAAACAAATACTATAAGACAAATGACGCGAGATCGCGGGTGAATGGTAGCAAAGCTAAGTTGATGCGCCATTGATATGCAGACATTGAAATGAAGCGTCGTCATCAAAAGCTTGATAATGCGGCTTGATTTATCGCATTCGATGCGGTTAATAAATGCGACGTTTTCAGCTCGACGGATCCATTTAATTGCGATCGGGTCCGGATACAAGTTTGATTTAGCTCCCGCGAGATCCTCGACCACTTCGCATTCGGACCCGAGAGCATTGTCTGATGTCAAAAGCGCAGACTCCTTAATATGTACATATCATAAACAAACAGAAAACGCCATTGCGGTCGAGCGCAGCATTCGATCCCGCCTGTTTTGAAATTCGAATTCCCGGCCACTTTTTCCCGCAAACCGAGCATCGCAATTACACCTCCGGCAACTAACCTCGAATTCAAATCGCCCGATCATCCGCTCATCCATAATTAAAATAAATTTCAAATCATTCTTCCCTGATAAACGACCCTGTCCGACCGTAGTGGCAAGGCGGAAATCTAATTAACTAATTTCTTTAGCCTGACGCAATAAAATAAGCGGGTCTAATGATTGGCTGCGAGCGCAAGAAGCGGATTGCAGATTATACATCCAGGATCAATCGAGTCCTGTCTTTCTTGCGGTTCCGCGTCTTCTGATGGATTCCTGGGAAATCCTACTGTTGAGAACTTCAACTAAGATAAAACTCAAAATCTGAAATTGAATATATATATCCCAGTTGAGACAGAATCGTAATATTTCAGATTCCAACTTTAGGATGGTTCGATGGTATCAAGTACTAAAAGCCTATCATAACACAATTTTTCCTAATATTTTAAATCGTCCGTCATTACTGTCCTGGCCTTCCGCGACATTCTGAAACATCCGAAGTGTATCAAGAATGATTCATGAATTTTTCCGTCTAAATTCGAAAAAGTCTGACATGTTCAAAAACGGAAGGCAGGGACAAATGTTGCAATCAATTGAGGCCGTCATCCATCCGAATCAGCCGGTCAACCTTGCAGTCCGCGAATTACCATATGCGACCTCGAATCCGGCATCGCATTCCGCGCTCTGTGCTCGCCCGGGGCACCACCGTCGGCGCGCCTTTCTGACCATAATTAAAATCAGCGCCGATCCGGCGAAACAGGTACCACTTGGCTCGATGATTTATTCCGCGTGCGCGCGTATTGATTTACGACGCGGCGCAACGTGCTGCCGCATTCCGTCTTCGCCGCACGACTCGGATTGACGGATAACGATGTCGCGCGGCTGAGCGATCGGAACGACACCTCTACGGAGGAAGGGCAACGTTGCGTTGCAGCGGAACCTCCATTTATTATCAAGTGTGTACACTGAGAGAAATCTATTGTAACGATTAATTAACATTTACTGTAAAATTATGGAAATTGACTTTTGGATTATAATTAGAGTACCGGTCTTCGAAGTTTTAGAAAAATTGTTGTAACAGTTATGGAGACTACAGTAAGAAAGCAAGTATCAGCTGGTCTCAGTGTTGTACCGAGAGAAATCACCATGTCATACTAACCTAAAAATTAGTGTATTGTTTTTCATGTTGATAATACTGGAACCAAAGTTGATGCAGCATTTTTCCTGTTATTTTTACATGAAAAATATGTCTTCTGGTGATTTTCCTGATTGAACCGATATTCGTGGATATCTTCCCAACCAAAATTTGGTTGTCGCAACCAAAACACAACCAACATTTTTCTACTTGCATAAATGAATATATCTATCAAAAACCACTTCGAACAAAAAGTATTACTCCAATCGTTCGTTTTACTGATATTTTTCTGAATGTATCTCCTAATTTTGTCTCCAACAAGAAACGTCAACCTATCCATACAGGGTTCCCCATTTCAACCCTACCACCACTCTTAAACAACGTTGCCCCAAGGTTACATTGCTCTTCGGACAGAATTCTGTCCTTTCATCTCGATGATCGATCATCGGCACGAACGCGATCCTCGCGTGATCTCCATTTCAATCGGCGACCTCGTGGACAAGATTTATTCGCCGGCGAGAAAAAGAGGAATGTCTCTTTGCGACCGCGAAGTGCATCGCGCAGAATGATTATGAGCGTGCGATCGGCCGATGATTCGATTTCACCAGAAACGCGCGCCAGGGAGCGAATGAACGTCCCCGTTGAATAAACTTAGGCAATTATTTGACTGGCCGATGGGGTGGCGTTTTTGATGGCACTCGGTGGCTCGCGATTGAATTGCCATGGTGTTTGCGGAAGTGGGGGAGGCGCGAAACGGGGATTTCGAGAGCGGACGAAACACGGGGACGGTCCTGCGCGATTTATGGTGTTTGGCGGGCGACAAATTACGGGACGATTGAGTCGATTTCACTGCGGTTTGAGTGGAGTTGTCCTGGGGTGATTTTCTTGAATGAGGCTTTCACGGGGAACAACATTTGTCATCGTGAGTTGTGGAGAAATCAGTGGGAATCGAGTGCCCGATTTGAAGACATTTGACATTTTTTCAATTTGCCGATTTTGCTGGACGAGCTGAAATTAACTTATTCAGTGAATTGTAAGCACGTTTAATAAACGTCCGCGTTATTGGACGACACACGTATTTCGTTCTCGAATGAATTTCGATAGAAGTAGAATTAAATTAGAGCAGTCGGTTGATTTATTCGTAACTAATTAATTGAACATAATTAAGCATTATGGAATTTCATTGGAATTATTTGTGTTTGGATAACGTGTAGACCAATATTTCGACTTCGTTTGCAATTACATGTAATATATTTAATTAAGTCGACCATAGCCGTAGATTAAATTTTAAACCGAAATTGCGCGTATTGCGAACACGAGTCCGGATTGCAAGAACAAATTATAAAACCGTGAAACTCCTGTTCAACGCGGCCGAATCCCTTTGCCTTTCGCGTCAGCGTACTTGTTCCGAGATAAGGTTCGATTGAATTCGATAAGATCGGTCGCGATTTAATCGCGTCTAATTGGACCGTGTAAGATCTATTTAGATGAAATTGTTCCATCAAAAACCCCCGTGTTTCGTTACGTCCGTCCCAAGGAAACTTATCTCCCCTCATAAATTCCGGCAGATAACGCTTTTTTTGCCACCATGCATTACCACTGCGGGAAAAACACGACCACCAATCGACAAACAGGTTCCACGCCATAATATTTCTGCACCCTGGATACGTAATTAAAACCACATGAAACTAATACTTTCTTCATCAAAATGACGACGCAAAATTGTAGCTTCCTTACCGTTTTTCTCCGCCTCGTAGGTGGCTTTCCTCGTTGCCTGCCCACGTGTAATTAGGAAGCGGATTTAAATAAATTACTCGCGAACGATTACAAGACGTTAAAGTAACGCAACAATCTCCCTATATAGTCGCCGCATTTTTCCCCGTACGCCATTCGCGCAATTACCTGTAACGAGTCTCATACTTCCGATGTAAAACATCAACCGCGCCATCTCGTGAAAAACTAATTGACATGCCGCAAAGGTACCAACGATGACATTTCGATCGAACGGGGCCAATAAATATTTCCTACGCGTCTCAGTCGACATTCTTCAGAGGCTCCATTAACGCAGTAATAAAAATGTACTACTTGAGCCGAACAAGTCATAGTTTTAGCTCTCTCAGAAAAATCGCAGCACACAATTTTAGATAATATTCTGAGAATATAGTAGGATCATAAAAATATTTCAAGAACAGAAATATTCGACAGAACATTAGTCGGACTGTTTGATTCAAACCATTTTCGTCGAAGAATTTGCCAAAAAAAGAACCCCCTTCGAATCCAGACCAAAGTCCCACTTAAATATAAAGACCAGTCCCCCTTCAAGTATCTTTAGCCACAAGTCTCAACCAGTCTCGCCAAGAAGCTCGTTCCGCCAAAAAATTGCGCGCCCGGAGCCGAAATTTCAATTTCCCTGAACGAAGCGAGACGGCAGAAAAGGAGCAACGTTGCGCGCGGCTGCAAAAATTTCTCGGCGATGTCGTTAAATGAGCCGCGCGCTCGGCATTTTGCGAAACGCGCGACTGGTCCCGATTAATCAGCCCGTAATAAGCGGGTCCGCCAAAGTGGCGGTCCCCGCTGCAGACGCAACACTTCGCTTTCGTTGCGCCGGCGAAATCCCGGTGGCCGCGGCGCGTCAATGAACTGGCGTTTGCGTAACCGCGGTCCACCCGGGGCGTCGCGGGTATTTGGGCCACTTTCCCCGGCCGGCCAAATTGTCCGCAATTACCGGCGCAGAAAACGTTTTCGGGCCCTTCTTGCGCGTCGCGCGTTCATGCAAATGCGCTTCATTAGAGTATCGGGCGACGTGGCTCGAATGCCCGGTTACTGTGTTGCGCCTCGGGACACGAGGCACGGGAACGCGCCAATTAAGACGAGGGCAATTGCGTGCGGCGCAGCGCCGAACAAAAAGCAACGGCGAAAAAGCGGCGATTGATATTAGCATACCCGACATGACGGTGTCTCGCGTGTACCATCATATTATGCGTCTGACGGCCCGGTGTCGGGCGTCGTTAGACCCCGGGAAATTGCAAGAAAAGTCCCCGGGAAAGGTACCGCAATGATTGCCGCGGTTGCGTGCGCGGTTTCGGGCCCGAGCGTTTGAATTTTAATGCACGCTTGTCGCGGGCCGATTATGACCTAGAAAAGGGGGAGGGTAATTGGTAAAGAGTCTGGAATGTTTGGAGAAATTAGCGAAGTGTGAAATGCGAGCAGTGGAAAAAACAGGTTTTGTCATTTTCGTGAGAGTGGTTAGGTATATTGTCAATTAGATTCTGAAGGTTAAGTCAAACGATATTCGCAAAAAAGAAATGGGAAAGAAAAGAAGAATTCTGGTAATTGTTACCAGGATTGGTGGTAATTTCATGGAGAAAAGGGTAACATTTTACCATTCTATTCTGGTAATACTTTTTTGCTTAATTTTACCATTTCGAATGGTAAGAAATCTAAATGGTAAAAGTTATCACTTTAGTTGTACGAGATACCACTGTACTGGTAGACGTACAATTTGAAGTGGAAAGGTACAGTGTTTGTCAAATGGTGAAAACTGTAACAAATCACTCAATCCAGAATTCTTTATGGTACACACTGAAAAATGTTCGGATTGTGTTAAGAATACAATTGTCTAAATATAAATCTTGTAATATTTTAACAACATCTGCTTTCGTGTAAAATATTCGGATGACGATGAGAAACTTATACCGTTCTAATGCCGAGAATAAAATTGTCTTCGAATGAAAGGATAATAGTTGAAATTGACCGGAAATATTATTATAATAAGAGAATTTAATTCTCACGAATATCCACTTCGAAAGATTTTCAGAATCACAATCAGACAAAGTATTTTGCCTCTGTCTTTCGATGGTGCAAAAGAGAATAAGTAAGATATTTTGACTTCAAGTTGCCGCTTTAGGTTAGCTTTAACTTTTAATCCTTATCTTCATTATTATTCTTACTTTGAGCAAAAAACTGTCAAGAGGATTTTATTCTTATTGTAAGCGGAAATATTCTTGGACCATATTCAACTAGAAAATCCATTGATAATAAGAATATTCTTCTCAGTATGAAGGGACTGTTTTTAGAGTGTAGAATACCCTCCCTCTCTCTGTCTCCCTCTCTCTTTGATCGTTTTATTTCAAAATGATATAAATTTTTATTCAGCATGATCGATTGTGTCCTTATTTTACGACTGTAATTTAATATACTTCCTACCGACTTATCCTCAGGATCTTAGTAGTTATTCCAGTTTTTAACAACACGCTTCTGTAAGTCAGTCAAAAGATCGGAATCTTGATGTTCCCAACGTTTCGATTTTTTCCATATCCGAGCTTCAAGTGAAGAAAGTTGACTGACGTTTCGCGAAATGCGAACCTTTATCGCCAAATGTTCATATCTGCCATCTGTTCGTTGAAATTTCCGAAGGCCCGTTTCAGCGTGAAGTTTTTGCGTAAAATAATTTTCGCCGAGATTTTAATTATGAAAACCGTAATTATGTTTCGTTCCAGTTACCCGTTTGTTTGCAAGTTGTCCAAATTACATTTTGCGTTTGCGAACAATATTTGCTTGCTACGCTGATTTTGCAAAAACCAGTTTTTCGCTCGCCTCAGTTTATTTGATTCGACAAATCCTCACGAATTCTCTGGTCGTGTCTTAAAGCCGCAACTGCGCATCATTTATCGTTAATCCGCCCCCGGGCTTGTTCCTACATTGATTTTCACAAGCATTATTTAATAATAACGCTGTACGTCAATTCCCCCGAGGAATAATTATTCGAACAATGAAGGATCGTCTCGGGAAAGGATCTGTCAAAACGCGACGACGTGATCCATTTACATGGAAAACGTGCATAAAAAATAATTTATGTAAAAGTTGCAGCATTTTGATAGAGGATCTATCACGCCGCGCTCTGTATTTTACTGTCAATAATACATTTCTACGTTTTACGCGCGGAATGGCTGTTTGCTGTTATTTAAATAGCGCGCCTCTTCCATCATTTTGATTTTCATCCACACATCCGGACGCCAAATTTCAACTCTGAGCATTATACCGGCGCACATTTTTGTCAACCATTTACGCGCGCCGATTCTTGCTCCTTTTTCCGCATCTGCGCGCCTGTCAGGATAATTGGTCTAATGCCGTAATCGGCACAAAAACGCTCAAATGACTGCCGCCTTTTCGTTCGTGCTAAATGTTAATTTTTCCGCCCCCTTTTTTATACTTCGCCCACTTTTTGTCGCCAAATCAGGAAACGTTCATTTCGTCCGCCATCCAGGATGAATGCGTCAAACCAAACTCGTTCCGGGAGTAACGGTCCGCGGATTACACTTAATGTTATGTATATTGAGTGACGCCGTAAAAAGTATTCGCGCGCAAATTGTTTTTTAAATTAATTGCGCGGCCGGTTATCGCGGCGCAAAAATGCGCTACCGCGCGAACGTGGGAAACAATATTATTTGCGAATATAATGCGGAATATTTGTCAGCAGCGCGTCACGTTGTTGGCGATATTTTAATGAGTCGCGGTAATTAGCGGATCGTTTTACTTTGAACTACAACTAGACGAAAATTATTTAAATGACCATCTGTCGTCGACCAGTGTGGTCATTTCATGCAATTAGTTTGTTTGTTGGAATTGTCTGCGAAAACTAAACAATGATTGCGGTTGAAAATTGATTCCGTGGCAAAAGTGGCGAAAAATGGTTATTTCGTTGAGAATTTTGTATTGATCTAATTGATCGCAGTTATTCGGCTCTGGTTGGCGCTGAAAATTCAATTACGAAAACGGCTTCTGCTCGAAAATCAAAGACGACGGTGTTCGGCTTGTTGTCCGCTCGAAGTTCCAATAAATGCTCTACTTGGGATTCCCGACGACGCAGTCGATATCTCGAAGTGTATAGCGTCGCGAACACGTAGTCGATACGCCTCGATTGATCTCTCATTTTTAAAATGGTCGTAGCCGTTTAGACCAGCCGAATTCGAGGGTCACGTTTAATTGGTAGATCAAGTTCAATGATCGTACGTGGAGAACTGCTCTATTAAAATGTTTGACAATTATAGTAAAAGGTATTGCCATAAAAAAGTTGTTAAGAATAGAAGTTACAGTTATGGTAAATTATAATTTGTATAATTTACTCATTTTGCGTACATTTTTTTATTGGTGGAATGTAAACGTATACGTTTTGGAAAAAAAGGACGAAACATTTTTGATATCATACTTTTTTTACAATGCGGCAATATCATGATTCTTGTCCCACAAGTCAGGTACTCTTATCCACAAACAAGTTTGGTATGCAAGTTAATTAGGTCGAGGCAACTTGTTAAGATTAATTAAATATCGCCAGCAAACGAGATGCGGCGCTACCGGACCGGGAGATGATTTTTCGATCGATTACCATTGGCACGAATTGACGGCAGCTTAATGCGAAATCAAATTTCATGTACCGAGAGTCTGGTCAGTGGGTCCTTCGGGTTCTTGAATGTAGGCCAAATTTCCCTCAGGTAATCCTACCTTTTGCAGAGAGATAAAGGGAAGAGGAATTTTTCGTGCAAGAAATTTGAATAGAGCATTCTCTTTCCTAGAATGAAAAAGTTATTTAAAAATTATGTTAATCTAAGAACGATTCTCAGTTGATGATCTGTTAATTCAGGAATGGCTCAACATACGATTGGAGATTAGGGTATATTAGGTATAATACTGATGACGAACATTGAATTAATAATTGCATAACAATATAAAGAAAAGGAAATTGAATAAAACTCATTAAAGAACTTGATTTTCTTCGATTACTTTCCCTAATACATTTATATGTAATAAATAGCTTGAAATTCATGACGATAAAGCTGGCAAGATCCTCTCTCTAACGTCTTAAGCTCCCAAAAACCATTATCCACTTTCATTAGCCAACAATAGCGTGTAATTAGGAATTCATCATTAGGACTATTACATTCCCTTCTGCATCCCACAATGCCACACTAAGTTGTGTAACGTCATAACAAGGCCTTGATCAATTTGTGGAACGCAGGATCGGCTGCCTTGCGGTAACGCATCCAGGCCGCTGATGGGCTGCGCCGATATTGCATTGCGTCGGGTCGTTGGACTGTCAATTAGCTAATTCTTGCAATAGCTCCGGGTTAATGTTTCGACGTTGGCTTCGCGATTTTCGACGCGATCCACGTTATAGACGCCGACCCGTTAGTCCCACTTTTCGATAGCCGCATTCATCGTCTTATCATTTCATCGCGCGTAATTCCAGTTGACTTGGCGGCGAAATTTCGCCGCTAGAAATTAATCGGCCCATTCAACAAGTCCGCATGAAACATTGCCCGATTCAGCGCGGTCACGAAAAATCGGCGATTTCACCGTGAAAAGTTTGCGCGTCGATTTTATCGCGGGCGCGAGCCCTCTTGTCAAATGATATTCAATTGTCGGCAAAAACGTGGCTAACTGTTTCAGCGCCATGACTGTATCGGCGGAAAAAGTCGTAAAGTCCGCGCGAAACCGGTCCGGTAACGAGACATTTCGCGATCATCGTCGGCGTCGCAATCACAGTGAATTTGTGGTTAATGAGAGGAGCGCCCACGTGTTTTCGAATCGCGCCGATAATGCGACGTTATTGCGCTACGGCAGCGCGAGGATAACAATTTTCCGGCGATAATTGTCCTGTCGTTTGCACGTCGCGTGTTTTTAAAAACAGTTGTTTTTAAAACAGTTGTCTTGGAGGGAGCAGGTATGGAGAAATGGGGGGTGGTGACGGATGGGCGCCAACAGATGGCGCGGTTCGCTGAGGGTTGCGAGGAACATGCAAGTGATGGGGGAAGAGAAGAAAGAACTCGGTTCGAACGGGTTCGGCGTGGAAATTGCGTCGGATTTTCGAATTTCGCTGGGAATGCGCATGCATGGCCCAGTGCACCTAAGCAATCTCGGGCGTTCACGTCAAAGGAGGCGAAGGAAAATTTACATCCCAATTCGGCTGGTCAGTGCAGCCGAGTCGTTTCGTTAATGTACATTTTGAAAAGAGATCCGGCAGTGGAAAATTTATATTGAAAACATTTTCCGATCTAATTTCAATGGTTTATTTATTTATTTCGTTTTTTAATACCTACATTTATTGAAAATATGTGATCAAATAATTCTTCCCGCGTTGAAGTTTCTTATTATTTCCAGATAAAAGAATAATTTCGAATTAAGAGGATTTTTCCAACGGGAATTTCTGGATAAAGAGCAAGACTCCTGGATAAATTTGTGTGCAAATTAATTATGCAACAAACCGGATAACATGATAAAATATACTAACTTTAAAATTGTTTTTATATCTTTACAAAAACGGTTTGTTTTCTTACACTTAATCGCGAAATTTCGGTGGTAGAGTTTTGATAATTCCGAAAAAGTATTTTACCTAGAAATGATAGGAAACTTTAATTCAGGTTCTTAATTATAGGTTAGAAAACTTTCAACCGGAGTTGAAAGTTTCCTGGACAAAGTCTATAAAAGTTTTATAACGAAATCTTAGAATATTTTTGAGAAGCGATGATGGGTATTATAGAATCGTGCTATTTTATTTCGCGACGGATGAATTTCGGTGATTCGGTTGAAAGAGTTCGGTCGAAATTTATAGTACTATGTATAGTCGACTCGGTAAATGCGACCCTCGTTAACCTACGGTATGTTTACGGTGTCGCTAAGTGTACATTTTTGGTAACAAACTGAAACGGATGGAAACCGCGTAGAACAAGAATTTGAAACGGTGTGAATGAATAGTCTACACGGAGAAAAATTATGTGCGATTATTGCGGCGTGAGTCACCTTAATAAACACAATTAACAAATAAAATTAGTGAAAATGAATAACGATGAAATTCGTTTGAAAAATCCTTTCACTTATCAGTGAAAATCGATGAGCCTGAAAATACTGTTTCGGTTATTACCCTTTATTTACCACTGTTCAGTTGAATTTCTGACAAATAAACAAGTGTACTGATTTCAGCATTTCGCTTAAGAGAGTAATTATTTGTAAATTAAAATCCAACCATTTGGAACAACTGCACGTCTGAACATTCATGCCATGTGCTGTATTTCGACTTAGGAACAATTATGTAACTTATTTTGTAACTTTTCCAACTGCTGTTTGGATCATACCTTGCATTACGAATGCTAAAGGACGAACGTCTGTTGATATTAACCTAGCTTCAACTCTGTAATGTTGAAAACTAAGATTATACGGGAAAAATAATGAATGCACATTGGATCTTCTCAATAATTACAACTTTATTTTATCAACTGAAGCAGAGGAACTCATGTAACATTAATTCAAATAAAGTACAAATAATGAAATTCCCCATTTGGAATTACACAATTTTTTCGACTTTTATTGAGTGTCACAATTTGGTTAGAAATTTGACAACAAACATTTCTCTGCAACTAGCACAAAAAAATAAAAAAATGATTTCTAAAAAACTGCATTTTTTGTTGTTTTTTAGACAAAACGAAACAATAGGAAATGTTCCAGTCTTGAACTTCACTCGTTATTCGATTGAACCAACTTTGTATGTTTTTTTAACTTTGGTTTTATCGTCCTGAGATAATTATGTTTCATTAGCTCGTAATTCAATGTCCGATTTCGCGGAAGGCCCGGAAAAGACGTCGAACGAGCGGCCAATCAACTCGCGGCACAACTAACTCTAATTGAATTCTAAAGCCGCGCATTATTTCGCCGTGGGTGGCTGCCGCGCGGCCATTGGACGTCGCTGATTATCGAAATTACAAGACGCACTCGATCGCGCGCGGCTTTGCCGGCGTCGCGCGAATTCACGACAAGTTGCATCCGCCTGATTATGACCGGCTAATTAAAAGTATTTCAAGATGTTCTTTTCAGCGAGTCCGCGATGAATTTAATTGTCAAGTTTTAAGGCAAAATATTAAGAGCGTCGCGAAACCTGCGCGGGAGGAGCAACTAAATTAAAATAAGAAACTACTTCGACGAGCGACGAGCGATGAAAAATTAGCGAAATTTTTGTTGCCGTTGTTCGTCCGCTTTTGCCCCGATGATAAAGCGAAAACGCTTCTGCGCAAACTTCGTTTAAGAACAGTGATACTTTTGCAAGAACAAAAATTAAAAGTGTAATATTACGTTTTCCTTTGATTAACTGTAATTTCCCTCAAAGACGATTGTCTTTCAGATTGGACGTCGAGTTCCTGAGGCAGCTTTCAGTTATCACGTTTTTGTGTAAATTCACGGACGAAAAATCAACACGATGTGTATCTCCTTAAAGTCTGATGAGAAATTAAAGCAAGTTTATCCAGAATCATAAAGTCCAAGACATTAATCACTTAAAAAATTCAACATATATTCTGCCACAGATGCGCTCTGGAAAAACGTCTAATTAATGTATCAGTTCGTTTAAACTTACTATACAATAAAATAGTAAAAAGGTACAACTATGTCGACTACTTTATCCTGAATATCGGTTCTTATCGTAAAATATCCTGTTCACTTTATCAATTTTTGCAACTACAAATGTCTTTCAGCGCAGAATATGTCTGGCTTGTTCAATCGGAAATCCCGTACACAAGCTTAAAAAATAACGAATAATGGTTCCGTCGTAAATTGTTAAAAGCGCAGTCCGAATTGCGCCATTCTTCGGGTGTTTGCTCGATTGATATAAAATTGTGTCGACGCGAGTTGACTTTCTTGAAAAGTAAATTCGGGAGTACAAATATGCTCGCTAATCAAAGCGCCGCGATTGGAATCGCGCGAGTATATTTATCATTACAGTATACTTCCAATTTCGTCGCGTTGCTCGGCAGCTCGGCGAGGCGTGGTCGGAACGAAATCGAGTGAGTTTCATTTGCTCGGCTGACGCGCCGCGTGCATATTACGTGACCGATATTATGCCGTAAGTTTATGGCACGCATATACAATGCGTATCTATTACAATAACGCACTTTTTAAGTGGCCGCTGCGGTATATTTACGGCGAGTTAAATTCGTATATCACCTTTATTCCGCGATTGAATTTCAACTTTATCGGCGTCGTACAATTAACGAATACTATTTCGTTCGTGAATTATTGCGCATAAAAAGGTTAGGGTCGCACTAAAAGTTGTCCTGCGTTGCATCCCTTTATTCAATTAAAAAACATTGTTCGCCAGTGGGTCAGCATTGTTCGTCGGTTTTCAATAAAATTATTAATCAACGCTCGGAATATTTAATTTCGTATTGTGCGATTTCAAAGCATCCGTAAAATGCAACGCAATAAGTTTGATTTCGATTGTTCGCTCGATTTGTGTGATTTGATTAAAAGGAATCGGCTTGCGCGAAATTTTATAGCGAAAGTTCGCGAACGATAGACCGGTTTGATGTTGCAAAATAATAATTCGGTAAATATTGAATTTTCCACTAACCGTTCTAATTATGTGTAAAATTATACGCTGCAAGTATTTTTGGATCTCGGTTAGTTATTCTGACACAGCTAAAGAAAATGTTTGCGGACGCATCGAAATTGTTAATCGCCTGTAATTGCATTTTTCGATCCGGCTTTCGTGCGACTCTACGTGTTATTCCGTCACGTTTTATTGTTTCATAACATAATATTTTCTATCAAGTTTTCAATGGCACGTATTGCAATTTTATTTCTGCGATGAATCGAATATTCCCGTATATTAAACTAAAAGTAGCGATCGCGCATTGTTTCGACATTTATTTATAAATGTAAAAATCAATTAAATCGTGGCGAAGGACGATGAAGTGTAATTAATTGAAATAAAATCTGAAGTATCAGATTGGCTATGCGGATGGTGGAAACGAAATAAAATGAGTTTCGCATCTACATAATTCATCGCACTAGTTCATAACTCACAATCGCGAGATTTATATTGTATTGCGCTGCGCCAATTTCATCAGTTAAACATTGAGCAGCCGAACAATAAATATCAATTAACAAAATATGTGTGCCCATTAAATTATTAACCGCGATAAACAAATAATGCATCATTACAATTTTAGTGCGTATGCGCGATTTACAAATCGCATGTGTACTCGATTAAAATGAATTATATGAATAACATTTATATTGTTATATCGTACATTTTAAACATTTATTGAATAATAAATATAAGTCATTTATTAAATATTGTATTAATTTGTTATGATAATTGTAATAATTTGTTATTCAATATTTATTCCAATTACGTTGCATTTGAAACGGATTCTGTCGTTATTTTGACCAATTCATACGATAATTGTACAGTGAATGGTATAAAAGCATCATTGGCTGGTTCCGCAGATTGCCGTCTGTAAAAAGAAAAAGAAGTGTTTGTCATTAAACTCTCTTGATTTGACAAAATTGTGTTTTTAAAGAAAATATCTCTATATAAATATGTGGGTAACTTTTATTTAAGGCATTTCTCCTGTAAAGTCAAATCAAAGAGAATTCAATGAAATTTCGAAATTGGGTTCGTTTTATAATAATATTTAATTTGCCGAAGTTTCACGGAAATTTACTACCTAGTTCCAGAGATATTTAACACCTAAGTTTCACAAATTAACATTAGAAGCATAGGAGACTGGTCTGAAAACATTCATATTTTCGAAATAACTAGATCCAAAACAAAGAGAATTTGATAAAAAATTAACCATATACAGATATTAATATAACACATAGTCATGTGAAAAAAAAAACAGATTTACTATCTAGTTACTGAATAATTAGCGAATTAGCGGAAAAATGATATATACAGGTATACAATCTCTACGTTTTGATGAACGTGTAATAACAAAGTTTTAATTACTTTGTTAGAATAGCAGTTAAAAACGTATTTCTAGTATGAAATAAAGACTTTTCATATGAAAATTGCTTAAAACAATAATTTTATTTCAATAAAGTATATTATTGAAATATTTTACTTGGCACCCTAATTACAGCCCTTCATGGGAGAAATACCTTAAATAAACATTTCGAAAATTTGCATCGACAGTCGATAGGCCTATATAGAACTATGAAGTATAGTTCGAAAAAACGAGCCTTACATTTTTAGAACAAAAGAGAGTATCTTTTCCAGATAATCACAGCTTCCCTGTGATTAGCTTCCCAAGCAACTTATCGCGATAAAAGTTCCCGAGAGACATTTTTATCCAGGAAAACAATGAAAGTGTCTACTCTTACAACATTATATATCCTCCAGGACTTTTCGCAATTTTCACAACGATATTTTTCTACACGTACAACTAATTCAACCGTGCCACCGAAGTACCCAAATTTCGCGGTTCAAACGAAAGCTCGAAAGCTGAGGACCCCGGAAAAATGCACAAAAGACGCCTCGCCCTTGAAACGAAATGATCGTCGCGCGATCCAAAGCTCCTTAACTCTTCTAGATTCTCATTATAAGTCGTCGTCATAATGCGGCAATGTACGACTTCACTTCATTCTCCCGATTTGGCGGCAGTGTCCCCGAATAACGAGGCGAAACCCTTTCACGGGCCACACAATTCCGCGCCGGTATATTAATTCCCGCGAGATAATTAATACCCCCCGCGTAAAATCCCGCATTTTGCGAGATCAAGGGCGTTGTAACGCGCAGTGCCTAACAACCTCTTTTGTGATGCAACCCGAAACTTGCAAATTGATACTTAGTCGCAACTGTGCGCTATATATTGGAACAATAACGCTCCGGAGGCGAGCCCGATCTCGTATTGAATTCCCGAATTCCGCATTTCGGGGACACTAAGGCAACGTAACCGATAAGACATTGTTGCCGGAGTTTGTGAAATTCGAACGCGCCATATCTGGCGCGTTGTCCGTGCCTTCGGGCTGCGACCAACGGAAACGGAATGTCGCGTGGACATGCGCCACCGACGGAGACAGCGAACGATCGACTGCGGCGCCGTAATTAAGGCGTCGCCGCGAACATTACGCGGACACATACTTTTGAGCGGCGACTTAAATATGCGGATTAATTAAGCATGTATCCGAGGAAAATGTGTCGCGATCGTTACCGCCGCGTCTCGTTACGGACGGCGTATCGCTATCAGTCCGACCTGCTCGTGCAATTAATAGAAATGATACGTCAAAAGTCAAAGGGAGAGTACCAGAGAGAGCTTAAGGAGACGTCTTTTATCAGGGGAAGGTTGGGATGGAGTGAGGAAGACGATTCGGGATAGTTAATTGGCTGATGCAGGGGAACAAAGTATGGCTGTTTTTTTTCGATTTTTATATAAAATAATTTTTGTCCAATTTTTGCACAAAGAACGAACTTTTTGGGTCTGTACGTCGGGCGCGAAGTGGTTCTTTTATACCCTTAGACATAAAATTATTGGGTGGAAAATGACTAATTTTGATCCCCCTATACAGACGCTCACAAAAATTATTTTTTATGCAAGTAAGTAAAAAATTATCGTTTGTACCATGGGTGAAAAGTACCTACTCTGCGTGGTACTTTTGGTAAGAACCCTTACGGAAAAATTTAATTTGTCTAACTATTAAATGGCTGTTTTAGGAGCCAACCAGGAAATCTAGTTAAAGTAACTATTAAATGTACTGTTACTGAAACCATAAACATGGTTACGGGAACTATAATATGATGAATGCAACCATAAAAAATGGTTAGGACACCCAAACAACTGATCACAACAACATTAAAAAATGGTTCCGACAATAAAAATGGTTAGAACAACAATTCAGTATTTGCACAAGAGGAAAAATCTTTTTACTATGAACAGGAATCTATTCATAATGAAAGGAACACTTTCATAGTGATGCAACTGAAATGACCATTTCTTAGATTGAAGATTCCTTCCCAGGTTTTATCCAATTCTCAATCCTAACTCTAGGCATGGGCCAGGGCATCGGACTACTGTAGCTGAACATGAAGATGAAATTTTGCTCTTCCAACCTGCTTCAACAGATTTCAGTTCCAAAATGTACTTTCTCCCAAAGGCATTTTGGCCAGGTCCATAGATATGAAGCCAAAATTTCCAACGATCGCTCGAACGATTATTCTTACGGAATTAACTTGTCGAAATTCGGCAAAACTTTGGAAGTCCGCGTTTCAAGGCATTTTCGACCTCTGAAAGGATCGCCGAACAAAAAATTGTTCTCAAAAGTTTCGAAAAGCTTTCGCACAAACGACACTATTTGACATGACAGCCATTTTTTCTTCCGATTAAGCGTCGGAAACTGTTGCAGCGCCAGCTTCGGAACTTGAGGAACAAAGGCGAATGAAAAAATGCCGCGACGCACTGAGGATAATGAATCGCCGGTCGGGATTTTTAGGCTGCAAAACATCCGAATGAATGGCATCCTTATTTTCTATGGCTCGAGAATGTGCATATAGATGCGGTATCTTGAACTTGCAAGTGCAACGTAATGAAATGATAACCTTCTTCGAAACTTTGGTCGTTACATAAAAGAGCCGGCATGACTTTTTAGTGGAAACAACTCTCTTCGCATGATTCAGACCAAAGTGTAAGGATTCTCTTCGTGAGCACAATTGAGCTTATAAGAACTTATCGAACACACCTGATCTCTTACTTGCCCAGCAGGGTTCTTCTTCACTTGTCGGTTTGGTCGATCGTCTCTGAAAGTTGAGCTCAAACTTCCATTAACAACGTAACGAAGTTTCTGACTCACAACCGTCTGTTTCCGTAACTTTTGTTTAAATGAGTTTAATACTAAGTTCAATTCTATAACAATTAAAATGTTATCCGCCGTTTATTACGTAGCGCACATATTTACGTTAACAAGTAATAACGCTTTGCGTAAGACACGCGGTGCGTTTTATACGGGATGACTGTGTGGTACACTCGGAATTTAACGACATTACTGCCACACGGGGTGTCTGCGGCTGAAGTGTCTTTTATTTTACAAATTCGCGTTAACCAACTTATAATTACCTTTGCGCTATTGTTAAAATGTAATTATGCAGTTACAACGGTTAACAATTACAAACGTTGTTGAGGGATTAAAAAGTAGAATCAATTAGTGCCATTATTGTATGACTGCGAAGATGCAGCAAGGTTCTTAAAATGTAACTCAAGTTCAAATTCAGTTTTTCACGAAGAAATGAGACCAACTGTGAAATGTTCGTGTTTCTTGCTCGCGATGTTGAATAATTTTCATTAATCTAGATGAAATGTTTGTTCGAGTAATATATTCAAATACGAGAACAATTCATGAGACTGTAAAATACGAGTCATGAAATATTTTACGACGCGCTCGTTTACATATATAATTTGGATTGATTAGAGTATTGAATGGGTGTAATACGTTGTTGTCATTTAACGTAAAAATACTGTGATGTGAAGTTTTAATAATCTGTTTGTTCAGAATTCAGAATGTTAATAAGTTGGGATAAACTGATACTATTCGCAATGAAATACCAACATTGTTATCAGAGTGTCTGCGGACACACATTTATGGAATATTTTCATTTATTGCTGGTTGCACTTGACTGTTTTATAATTTCGATAAATATTTTGCAATATTTATTAAAATATGTATCCGCGTTTTACGTATCACTTGATAATGCTATTTATATTTCGTATAGAAATTCCATATCATATTTAATGCTCGACGCAAAAATCGTCGTACGGCCGATACAATGAATTGTAATGCGTAATATTATGTTTGCAACTCTGCAATAAACTTTCGAAATTACATGATCCCTTCACCAATACTCATACTATCCCGCTTGGAAATTATGTACATTTAAATAAAATCTATTTTCCCTTGTTCTGGTCCATCTACGCTCGTGTGTAGTTATCAATCAATATTGCGTCAATATAAGTATCCAATTACCTAATTATTTAGAATGATACACCTTCATAAATAATATTATATTAAACTGCCTCAGCAACTAATTTTAGTTACATCGCATAATTTAGAGTTAATATTTCAATCACAAAAGCCTAAAACGAGAAATCATCTAAAACAATTGAAAAATCCTTACTAATATATAAATGGGAATATATGTTTGTTTGTTTGTATGTTTGTTTGTTTGTTTGTTTGTTTGTTTGTTCGAGCATCACGCTTAGACTAATACAGCTTTCAAAATACCGACTTCACAG
>JABFPB010000848.1:0-30812 GCA_022817645.1 Ceratoteleas bidentatus
CATTAATTGATTCGACTTAAAATGCACAGAAAAGTTCGGAATATTTGCCTTACGATTTCACCTGGAAATCGCTTTTCTCTTATTTTTTCTCCCAGGGGTCGATTTTTTTGCATGGAGAAATACTTATTTGTAAATCTGAAACGAAAGGGACAGTTGCCCACTCATTCATGAATAAAGTGAATGTCCCAATAAGTGCCAATTCTTAAATAGCGATCAGGGGAGGGGAAAATGTTTAAAGAGGGGAAAATATTTAAAGAAAATTGAGATATTTATAATATTTTTTATTAAATGCACATTTGCTTGTATTAATTCGACAACTATTTTTATATCATGCTAAAAAATTTCAAACGTTTAATGAACTACATTAAAATACACTGTTTGCTAATTAAGAAATATCTGTTGAAAGAAGTTTCTAATTGGAATATTCATTTTAATAAATATCTCGGGAAATTAATTAAAACTTTGATTAAATACGTGACCATCTGCGGTTAATGGAATTTTCCGCGTTTCCTTTCACGCGCATCAGAAGTTTGCATAATGTGTTCGTAAGAGTTATTCAAACTGAAAACTATGTAAATCTTAATAAGAAAGTCTTTTTGCGACATTGGTCCCTTGTGGAAATCAAACTTTGCATTCAATTTTTTTTTTTTGCAACAGAAATTTCTGTGCAGATGTTGAGATATTATGACATCTCATTTACAAAATGAAACTTAAAATCCACACAATCAAACTTAAAGTTTTTTTTAAGAACTTGAAGTCAATAGTGCTACAAATTGTGTGATTCTCGATTTGCGTTGTGTCAGAATTTCAAATTTATATTTAAATAGACAAAAATTGAAATAGTGCTTCTATCATTATTACAAAAGTGGAAAAAGTGGAAATTAAATATACAGTAGGGAACATACATAATGATTCATTATTCTATTCAAAGATAAACATATGTCTATTGCACTGATAAACATTAGTTTTACTTTTATCATGCATATAACCCACTTCTCGCTTTATGTTATCCCAGATTGACTAGTTACTACTAATTCTTTGAAAGGATTTCAAATGTCTAGATGAATTTTCGAACGAAAGCGAAACTACATTGTTCCCTTCAAATTGATTTTTACATTAAAAACTAATTGTGACGTTATTTTGTATAATTAGTTTAAAAGCGTTCTTACCTTTTAAAGCAAGAAACTTCAGTAGAAATTGTCCAGCGCATTTTTATAAAATATTCTTTATAGAGATGACACGAATTTTCTCGAATTGAAATATTTATTAAGAAGATATTTTTTCCATTCATCTCCATATCGTTTAGCCCTACTCTTTCCAATTGCAGGAATAAAATCGTTTACCTAATTAATTTATTTTCTATTCACCGAATTACTTGAACCGAAACCTACCCAGTTAACAAATTCCATTAGAACTAGTCTTATTTGTAACTATTTGTATCTATTTGTATCTATGCGGTTTTTGACAGTTTTTTTTCACATACTTATAAGTAATAACACATTCATTTTATTTGCATGTACCTGTTGCTCCTTATGAAAACGAGTCCTGATGGTTCCTATGCGGTTTGTAGCATTAGTTTTTATCCATATCTAATGGTTTCTAATGGAATTTTTCAACTGGGTATGTACACCCTTGTTAAATGAATCCATTAGTTATAATTAAATTTCATCTTATTAAAATTGTCAATAAAATTAAAAGGACTGAATCAGAACTGTATACGCTAATCACATACTAAATAACTATATTTTATTTAGAATATATTTTATGAACTATATTTTCTGTTCAAAGCAATATTCAACTACTCATTCGCAACTTTTAGTCAAAGAATTAAATCACCGATTCCGTCCTATTGGTTAATCAGATTGAATAAATTTTAGCAGGTAAATAGCATGGACCAAGTTGTGATTCAATCCCATTACATTTGTATCCAACAAACGAAAACCGATTAAAACCGATAGACATTTTCATCTATCGGGTTTAATCGGTTTTCGTTTGTTGAATTCAAATGTTTCGTCAAAGTATCGCGACTCTTCAAAAACTTCAGTACTTTTCACTTCAAATTTATAGAATGAAACCGATTCAACTGTATCGATGACGTAAACAGAGTGGTCACTCTTCTGGAAAACCTGGAAAACCGGGAAAAGACAGGGAATTTTACTGGTCAGGCAAAAGCCAGGGAAAACTAAGGGAATTTCATTACAAAACTTTTGTAATTACTAATAATTTATTCCATGGACACGTTTTCAGCAAAATAAGATGAATTTAATTTGTTCCAATGTATTTATTATTAAAAATATTAGGGGGCTTTGAGTAAATACACTGTCGGAAAATAAAATTAAACCACTTGACACTTTCAAAATCATTCAAAAAAATTGGGGGAGGGGGGCATAGCGAATGTCTTAAAACAGCGATTTGTGGCCGGTTATTTAACTAAAAAGTCAGGAAAAAAATTTTGAAAATCGTCTGGAAAACCTGGAAAACTCGGAAATTTTTTTCAGAAAAAGAATGGCCACCCTGGTAAAATTTGTTGTATCGGTTTCAACCGATACAAAATATTGATATAGGGAATATATCTTTCCCTCATCAATATATTACTACTTTTCAATCGTTTCAATCGGTATTCGTTTACTGTACAGTAATGGATGATTTTAACTAAGGCAGACTAGACCCAGTTTGGAACACCCCTAATGGTATCCCAAACAATTTTCTCTTCTCAGCCCCGCCCCTCTTTTCCGAAGCTCTCCTCGAAAGCGGCGCCTCATGGCGCATTCGCTCCCTGAATTTCGCCGGCGGAACTGCGTCGGTGTGCGTGTTTCGTGGGCCAGGAAGCGGCGCGTGCGTGCGTTTCGTTTTTGTGTTTGTGTACGCGTGCACGTGTGCCGGAGCGCGCGTCGGGGCATCGGATTGCACAATCGCCGACAGTAGAAATCGGGCTGCCGGCGCGAGCGCACGTGTCGCTTTGAGGTGCTGCGGAAACCACCCCGGACTCCCGGAACCGGACATGGCCGGCGTCGCGCGCTTCCGGGACACCAGTTGAGACGGCGCGCGTCCGCGTCCTTGACCGACGCGACTTCCCGGCCAAGTTCGACAGCCCGCGGGACTTCGCCGGCCGACAGTGTCTCGGCACCCGCCGCGCCGAAACGTAACCCCGTACACGTTACGGGCACCGCAGTCGAGGTTAAATCGTTCGCAGCGCTGCACGCGTGCCGCCGCTGTCGCTCGAGACGGTTCGTACATTTTTTTCACTCTTCCCACGTTTTGCATTTTTAGTCAATAAAAAGTTCGGTAATTATGGATCATTTTAATGAAAATTGCAGGATTTATAGTGGGGAAGTGATATTACTAGTTATGGTAATTTTTATGGTGACATTATAGTGTTTAGAGTAGAGTTATGGTATACTCTGAAAAATTACTATATTTCCAGTAAATTTTATCATGTCATATAGTAGTTGCGACATATCGTATCCCATTTGGACAAAATTACTATATCTTTAAAAAATATATTACTGCATGTTACAGGAAATTTTATACGATATCTAGTAAAATTTAATATATCATCAGGGATTTTTTTTGGGATATACTAGTTTCGTTCAGATAGAAAATATACGTTGCGATTCCTGAATGATATAGTGAAAGTGACTTAAACATTTTTGTCAGTGTATGGTAATATAATAATAATATTGCGATGGAATTGCATGGAATAGTATAGATTTTTTGGCGAGTGTAGATTTTTTGTTCAAGTTCAGGATGTGGTAGTTCGGGTCTGTGTTGAATTCGTTTTTTTGTAAGGGTCTGATCATTTATGATAAAGTTAGTGATAGATCGAAAGTGAGTTAGTTTTTGTTGAAATTTGTGTTTTAGTAATTTATGTCAGATTCAGCATGGATTTGTTTTTTTTCCCCAAAAAAACAAATCCAAATAAGTGCTTGTTGATGTTAGTGTTAGTTTCTTTTGATTAAGAATTTTTGGGTTCTTTGAATTAGTGTTACTGTAACTTTTGTCAGATTAGCATAGATTCTTTTTTGTAAGTTTTTATTCATTTGTATTGAAATTGATGTTAGATCAAGAGATGATTCATTTTTGTCAAAATTAGGTTCTTAGTAATTTTTGTCAGATTTAGTTTTCATTCTTTTTTTGTAAGTATTTGTTAATTTTTGTTGAATTAGTGAATTAGTGTTAGTTCAAAGTGATGATTAAGTAAAAAATCAGTATTTCAGTAACGTCCGTTCTACTTAGTACTGATTCATTTTTGTCTTAACTTCTTAATTATAAGGTTTTTCCTAGAAAATGAAACTAATTTGGGAAAATAAGGAAAAGGCATAAGTTTTTCTCAAGTTTTTCCGTATTACAATTGGCTTTGTCACAATTTTGATTTATGTTCTGAAATATAAAATGCAGAGACGCAGTGATTTATAAGGCTCTACCGAATACAGATGCGAATTCCGCAAAGCGTGACAGCATGAGGAACACGTGGTTCGGGCCGTGCGAATTCGGTCGGCGACCTTTGCGGCTGATTGATGATAGGTTCGAAGTGTATGTTTTTGTTCCGTATTTCGCCTGCTTCGTAGCCGAAAGGCAAGATCAAGATCTTGAGACTTCGTTTTTTTGTACCAAAAAGGTGGCGAGATTATTAGGTGATTATTGGGTTTCTTCTTTTTCAGTTCCTGCTCTGGTTTTTATGATAGGTAATTAGAAGATACTCAAATCTAGAAATAAATATATTAGTAAGCAGAAATAAATGGAAATTAGCATTGAGATTTCACAGTGGAAAATTTTTAGATGAAATGGCAGATGTTTGAAACATAATGAAAAACTGAAAAAGAAGAATTATTAGATGTTTGAGATTCATTAAACCGAATCTCATAGACAAATTCTTCTAAAACATTTCCATATGTAATTTAAAATAATTGTCAGATATATCATGAACGCATAATTAAATTTTTCTAAAAATTACATTTCTTTATGCTTCAGTGTCACTTATGGATAAATTCATTCTTGAAACGAGACATATGCTTCTTCAGATTGCAAATTTTTCTCCTTAATTAAAAATTTTAACAAATTAGATCGTTTTAAAGATGTTAATTGCAACAATCTATCACACGTGCAACTCATTTTGAATTTAAATTGCGATCGTTTGAGTTACATTCAAATTGTAGGTCTTTCATAGAATGTTCCTATCACAAATTGAACTGGATAAATCGGCGCCGATTTAGAAATTTATCAGGATCGAAGGGAGAAAGTCGCCTTTTTCTCGTATTCCTAAATAATTATTCACTAATATAAAGTATCTTAATTGATTTCTCTCGTGAATTGGAACAGATTTCTATTGTTAACAATGTCACGGGCACGTTTTAAATTCAAATGCTCCAAATTGTTGGACACGTGTGATACGTTTGCATAATTGGGCGATCCATAGTCATACCAAATACAGATTTCTACCAAGTCGAATTTTCCTTTCAGACGAATACGAAATCGAAACGCCTTTTAATCAAATTAAAGAAACTCTTTCTTCCCACATTACGACAACTCGCTGTGACACATTAGCTCTCGAGCTTCGTTCACAGTTACTCGAATTTCTCGCCTACTTCAATATCATCTGGTATCGGTTCAAATTAAATCAGTGTTGATACTTGGGTTACACTGTGTATGTATAATTCATGTACAGCAGTTTGACTACTAATATGCGTAAACACTGGTGAATAGAGTGTCACCCTATCAGTGTTCATCTCGAAAATACAAATATTCCAGTTCGGTAGGAAAATACGAATCTTTGTATTTATCTATGGACATATTAGAAATGAATGAAGATAGTTCCTATATCGAGATGCAATCGTGAGAATTCGATAGAATTATGCATTTGGGTGCTGAAAATGATGCTATTTGATTTTCAAGATATTTGTCTACATAGAAGTCGGGATATGTGATGCTAAAATTACGCAAAAATAATATATATAGGTATACTATTCATATGTTTGAATGAATCTTTGAAACTGAATATCTCGGTTTCTACTTGGACGAATTCCTTGGAAGTTTGGCAAAATTACGAAAGTCAGCAAAATTTTGGGAAATTCGTTCTTATAGTAGTTTTTCCTCAGACAAAAATTTGAACTAATTGACATTCATCTTGTGTGGCAAAGGAACCTCCTTAAACACAATGCCAGGAATTCTTTGTATTTTCCCATATGCTGGAAAATTTCCGTAAAATAATGCGTTGCAATAGCAAACACTCATGGTGTTTCGTACACGTGTTCCTGGAAGTGTCTCAGAGGTAGAAAGGGAAGCACTGTTGGAGTTATTATGAAAAACAGCGGTTCCCAACATGTCTTTGACGAGGATAAGAGGCCTGAAAGAAACGTTAATCCGAGGGTTCAAAGGAAACGAATCTATTTTGAAATGGTTTATTGCCCTGATCACTCATTTTCTACAAACACGTTGTACAAATACTCCATTTTTCAGAAAAACCGTACAATCGGAAGTCGAGTGACGTCCTGGGATGAATAGGTATCGATGACTCATTTTGCGATAGCAATTTTTTTCGCCTGACGAAGTGCAAACACGTTTTATCGGAACTTAACGAGATTTGTCATAAGCGGATTTCAGTTGAAGCGAAAAGTAGTTTTGGTAGAGATGCAGAGGCGATATTTTGTTTGTGAAAAATTTTCATTTCTACATTTTTCAATCTGTTCTTTAGTTTTTCCAACTTTCGAAATTTTGTACGAATTTGGAAATGTCCAGTCTAAATTTAAAAATATTCGATGTTTTTATAAATTTATAAATTTTTTTAAATATTTACATGTTTATAATAATTTCTTATTTTTTTATGCCAATCCAACTTCAACTTAAGATATTTCACGCCGAACGCTTTTTAGCCGTTTAATTTTGTACTGAGTATTTAGAGACCATAGCAGCGAGTACATTAATTTAAACTCAACTAAACTGTTATGTAAGGATTCCAAACTTTTGAGCCACCAAAATAAATGATCCAATACCAAGAACAGTGCCATAATTCATAAATCGCACTTCAATATGCAACCTAATTTGTATCTAAAAATTCGCCTTGCATAAAGTGCCACTTGTTGTCATTGAAAGTTCACTGACTGCAGTTTGTCCGAAATAAAATAAGCGAATGCAGGGTTGCAAGTTCGCCATAAGCGAGGTTTTTTCTTGTCGTAGTCTCGCGACGGTGAGTCCTGCTGGCTGGTCATAAAAGTGATATAAATAATTGCTTAGCGCCTCGCACATCCGTTGGAATCCCGCAGAGCGTTATTCGAGAGGCGAAGTGCGCGCTTATCTTTTGAAGTCTTTGTCTCGCCTGTGCAAGCTTTTAGGGCTCTTTAGGCGGTTGTTCGGTTCTTCTCTATTGTTGTGTTGTACTTTATTTCGTAAAATAGTATAAACAGTGTCTGTTTGTCTTCGAGTTTGAACAGTTCATTAAAACGGCTTATTCAGATAAAAAAAAAGCTTTTTGAAATTCATACATCATTAAAAAATGGACATATTTTCAGTCGAAAAAAGTTATAAATGAAATGTTTCACTGAAATGGAAAATGTTCTGTAAACATGAAAAATGATCACTTTAAAAAAATTAAAAAATGATCACTTAAAAAAGTGATCATTTTTCATACACTTTTCAAAATTAAAAGTTTTTTAATCAGAATGTAGTATGCAAATGAAAATCGAGTATGCATTGGATTTTGGAAATAATTCTTTTTTAATTGATTGATTATTTCATATAAATAGATAATGAATTTAAAACATTGCTAAAAACTTTCAATTTGGGACGAGAAGTACAGCTGGGAGAGATGGACGAGATGATTCAAATTTTGGAATTACGAGATTAATTGTTTAAGTACGGGTTCGCCGCAGTAAAAGTTCCACATTTTGTGCGCACATATTCCGTGGAAACCGTATTAACGATTCGCCGAATTTACGTTGGAAGCGTGTAAAGCAAAACCAGTTTTTGTGGCGGATTTTCGCCGCCCACTGAGATAAGATGTCGGAAATACGTTGGCGACTCGAACAATGTGGATTGCGAACGGGATTACTGCTGGTCCACGAAAAGTACGCGATGTTTTTTCAAAAGAAGAAGTGAAAGATAGAAACAGTGATCGAGTATCATAATATTAATGAAAACAAATGGAGCAAATTGGAATTGCATTTAATTCAGTAAAAGTTTTTGAAAAAGTAAAAAATATAATTAATTGAAATAAAGTTGTAATTTCAATAAATAAATGTTTTTGAAATAGAACAGTTGTCAGATTAATATCTTGGAAATAAGATAAATTCTGTTTGAAAGTTGTAAAAAGTTTAAAAACGGATCTAGTCGGAATACACAAATTATTTCTTCGTGTCAGAATTACATGTTTTGATTGATCGTGTTTAAATAATCAGAGGTTCAAGAATAGAGTCACCTTTAAATTGTTATGACGCGTTCGGGTGTCGGAAATTGTTTTAATTACTGTGGGGCTACAACGACGAAACACAATATACATATTGCAATAAATGAACGCATTTTGACGTAATTTTATTAAACCAAATTAGCCGCTAAAAGCTAATGTGATGAAAAAGTGAAGAAATTGATAAATTAACAAGTTTGTTCGTGATTTCTTACTTTATATGAAACATTTCCCTAAAAGAATTAAACGTTATGCAATTAAACGTTATCGTTGAAACACTTCGGTAATTCGTTTGTTTAACATTCAATTATCTAGTTTTGTTCAACTTTTACCATTTATATAATAATTTGCTTTAATCGGCCTACTCTTTTTGGCTGCACAGTATATTATTTTTTTAATTTTGTTTTCTTTTCCTTGATATTAGGCTTTTAAAATCCTTTAGTAAGCCTTATTTGCTATGTCGGCGACGTTGCGCGGACATTATTTTCGCCGCGCGAAGAATTACAAAGTATTGCTTAACGGTACCAATAATCGGGCACACATTGTGTGTTGCACTATGCACATCGCGTGGTCGAGGGTGTCGGTTTTTTGAAACTCCTTGCGAACAGGAGCGTAACCAGCGAGGAAAAAATGAGTTAAAAAACCGAGCGCCGCTCAACCGATTGCTATAATTCGAAAGACACAATTGTTAAGGATCACGTGGTATGAACATACTGGTTAATAAAATTGATCGGCTGGATAGATTTGCAAATTTTTAATTTATGTTACTTCTTTTAATTTTCCTCATTAACACTTAAAAGAAAAATAAATAAGTTTGACCATTTTGGAAAAATCAGACAAACTGTTAAGTAATTAAAATTTCTCTGAGCATTTCACTAACTTTGGACGTTGGTAATAATCGTGGAAGAGATTACAGTAACCATAAGGATTACATTTTCGGAAACTATTCTGAAATTCTGAGGAACCTCCTGAATGTACATGTGTTTGTGTACAAAACTGTTGTTAGTAAAGTCGGAATAAAACGATTGGAAAGGGACATTTTTCTTGAGACCGCAATGACAGAAACAATTGGCTTGCTTCTAATGCTATTTTGACATGCAAGACGGTGCTGTCCGGCGTAATGTGGGTCTTCAGTGAAAGCCACTAAATGTAGTGTTGATTTTACGATACGAATACCGAATTAAAGAGAATATTACGAATTAGTCGTTTTGGTATGCTTATCGCGTTCAACTTATTCTTTTCCACACGCAGATGGCTGTTTTATTATGTGGGTTGATTCGATTTGCAAAGCTCGGACGCGAAAGAAACGTTTCAATTCGAATATCGCTGGATAACATAACTGCGGTGGCTTTTTAATTTTTTTAATTGGTTCAGTTTCGACTATTTTGTATTGAAATTTAGATTTAAAGTTAGTAATATCATTTGAATTAGAAAATTAGTTTAGATAGTGATGTTATGTATTCAGTTTAGGCATTTTATCAATTCTTTGGAAAGTTTTCTTTGAATGCTGTGAAACGATTGCAGCACATTCTAGTGAGGATAACTGGCAGATTAGATACAATGTAATTTACAATATTACCTTAAATATTTTATTAGAAAACAATCTGGTTTGTACAATCGGAAAAGTTTTGGAGAAATGAGATACACTCTTGGCTTCAAATATCTTTGGATAATTAGATCTCACTTTTCTAAGATTAAATGGTTTCAAATTCGTTAAATTGTTCAATGAAGCCATTTATTTTATAGAACTTGTAATAGCATTCATTTAATTAACCCAATAAAGAATTAGAATAGTCCATTGAGCTCACAGTTTTTTCTCATTTTTTTGGAAACATTCCTTCAGATTTATTAATAAATAATTAAATCAATTCCATTTTCTTTCACAGCTTTTTGTCGATCGTTTTCTATACTGTAGTCTGAATTTTCATTTAATTGTATACGTTTAAAGAAGATGCTAATAGGCATAGAAATTTCGAAGAATGTAAAACCAATATCCTAAAAATTGGCCATCTCCTTCCCAGGCAATTTGTCAATCGTAACTTAACGAAATTCGAAATTTGCTCCTCGATTAACAGCATCGCTCGAATCGCCAACTACCACATTTGCGCTTCTATTGCACACCTGGCTGAGCATATTGGCATTTCGTCGTTTCGCAAACATTCAAATAACTCAACGACAGTCGTTTACAGGAGAAAATGTTGATGCTAAATTCACATATTTCGGTGCTAAATCAAATAGCTTAACACTTAATGTTGATTCAACTTCAGCGACGCCAAAGTAAAGTGTAGAAAATTTAATTAGAAAAATTTAATTTAGAAGTGTAGAGTTATTAACAGTACTGTATAATTTTACTTCAACTATGTGTAATGGTTTTATGCATAATATTTTCACGAAGTACATTCGAAATTACATTAGAGCCTCAATCTGTCTTATCAGTTTCTTTCATATTAAGACTATCCTCGAAATAAAAAATAAGTATATCAAATCGAGATTTTATACTGAGAAAAATGATGGATTAAAATGTGCTGGATTCACCGTAAATTTAGAAACTTTAGAATCCAGATTATAGTAAATGTTTCTTGATGTTCCATCAAAATTTACCACTTCAAGTTGGGAAACGTTTTTCGACGATGTAAAATGTTACTCCATCTGAAATATTATTTATCGAAAGTACTATAAGGTATAGTAAAATTCATAACTCTAGGACATTTTAATGCAGCCCTTTTACACTGAGAAAAATAATTCGTAAAAGATAATTCGTAAAAGATATATCGAGATATATCGTAGAAAATACGAATTATTTTACCTTTTACGATATATCTCGCAAAGCGAACGATTTTGTCGAACTTTTTACGAATCAGTTTTCGCACCGCCTCAAACGGGTGTTGCGCCTACAAAAAAGAATGGCGACAAAATGTTCAATGAATCCGCTTCGCCAGCAGAATACGCGGGATGTTGCAACCGAGGACATCGGTCGTTATCGGCGATTCGTCTTTTTGATTCGCGGTGAAGACTCGTCGGCCGCGGTGCAGACCTGTTTTGTAAGTTATTAAGCAGCGATGTTTTTCCCTCGAGTCCTTCAAGCGCCGTCTCAATTCCGAGATAATTTCGTCGCAATTTGTATGAATGGCCGAGTAGGCCCGGTTCAATAACTTGCGAGGAGGAGCGGCCCGGAGGCACGTCACCGGGCCATAATTAGTCCAAGGAAACGTCTCCCGCGAGCGTTCGTAATGTCTGATTAAACGCATAGCAAAACACCCGAATGGCAGGCAAAAAACTGTTCGATGCAATTGACATTTAATCGCACCACAGAAGTGGTACCTAAGGACAGGATGGCTAATTTCGGAAAATGCAGGGGATTTTATTGTAAAGCGTTTTAATGTCCATTTGTAAAGTTTTTTGGTCCATTCGTAAAGTCTTAAAGAAGGTCACAATTTTTAGTTGGGGTAACGGAAAAAATGTTTAAACTTTAAATCAATTAATTTAAATTAGTAAATTTGTGAAAACGCAAATAAATTTCATTAAATTCGGTAAATTGTATTCCCTTCTGATATTATTTTATTAATTATTTATAACTATGTCTGGTATCCATTATCTTATTTCCATAAAATCTACAGTTTATTCCATTCGCTAAGGTGCAACGAGAAAATCTTTCGAAACGAAATTAAATGCATCGAAATACTACACATCATTATTCATAGCCTAATGACAAATTTTACTATAACCTGATACCACATTAACATAAAACGTTTTCACCCGAAACACATTTCACACCCACAAATGACGGCAATTAATTTTTTTGTCGTATTAATAGCCACTCGAACTCGGATTAATGAACTTTTAATATACAGTCGCGCACTAATAATATCCCGTTCCTTCGTTATCGGGAAATGTCGGACGCCGCCGAAATTTCGAGTATCGCACGGCAAATCGGCGCAGCGCCGGTTTTGTAAACAGGAATAATTTGCACGTAATTGACGGCCCACGCGATCTGAGTAATTGGATAATTGGCTCAAGGAGAATACGGATCCGGATGACAAAAACGCAACTCCGGAGTTGACGTCGACTTGGACTTCGGCGCGGAACGGTTCTGCCCGGTCAGGAATTCCGCAGCGCTGTCACGCTTTCGGCCAATGAATCACGTTTCGTATCGGGTTTAATTGCAGCTACACAATCCTGATAAGCGTATCATTAAACTATGCCACAGTTAGGGGAGTCATCGTTCCGTTTTTTCTCAAGCGGCACTTTCAGAAATCGGCGAATTTTGTAAAAATTTTGTCATCAAAAATTAAAAAATGTAAAAAAGTAAATGTTTGACGACATTTTATATTTGGAATGTTGGACATTATCAAAAAATAGAAAAAGTAAACAAAATGTAATCTCTCGTTTCTGAATCGTCATTGGTTTATTTTGAAAACGGAAGTTCTTTGATTAGCATCTAGATACCTTTCGAAATTAGACAAAGTAAAAAAGAAATTGGACACAAAAACTTATAACAGAAATTTTCATTAATTTTATTTGGGTTGGAGCATTATTGGCTAAACGCTACTATTATGCACGTTAATTGTGCCTGAAACGATCCGAAATTATGGATCGAATTTCAAGTCTGCCTTATGACTCGTGTGTCGAATGTTCCATGCTTGTTGGCCGTTTGGCCCAATTGAAAAGTATTGATTTCTTAATGTGTATTAAACCTGGATAACGCAGTGAAATCTTTATCACTTGAATCTTGACCTTTGCAGTTACGCTTTCGTAAAGGGCAGTAAATGTCACACTTTTACGCGCCCGCTATAATTGCATGCAATACATCGCGAAAAAAGTATCGAAAAAGTGATGCGCGATACTCGACAGAGATGCATTTGACAACATATCTTATCGGGCCGGCGATTTTTAAAACTGTCGGGTTGAAATTCAGATCTGTTTTCATTCAAATGCCAAAGTTGGTACAAATGAGATAAGTCGGTTTGCGTTATGTAGATGAGTTGAGTTATTTATTACCAACGAGGCGTGAATCATTTTACAAATGTTCCGAATGGCTGGACTGCCACTGGAAATTCTATACCAGTCGATCAATTTTGGATTTATTCCAACCAATAGCTGCATTGTGTACCATAAAAAGGACACGTCCAGTTTACTCTGAGAGAGACCTTCCACCATTCTTATAAACTTTTTTATAAGAACTGTGGAAGCAGACATTTTTCACATTATTTACACTTAGCTGTCGAAGGTCTGCTTCGAAAAGTTCGAAATTATAAATTGACATTCGAAGTAGCAACTTAGTATGGATTTTAAAGGAAAATTGTTATCCTTGACAAAAGCTTTCGGAAAGCATATCGTAAAACCGTTTGGAATTGGTCCAACATGCGAAATCCATAAAAGTGCATTATTTGCAAGCGAAGTTTCCTCCGCAACCGGACACTTCCGCGTAGCGATTCAGTGGGACGATTATGACAATTTAATTAATCTGCTTCGTTTTCTAGATTTAACGTCGAGTCTTAATTATACATTTGCGACACAATTGAAATTAAAAACGACTGCTGATAAACAAATTTGTCGACTAATAAGAGTTCTATTTAAACAACGTAAAAGTTATGACACGGCATTCCCGATAAAACGAAATCGCTTTTCATTCCCACATCCCGACTAACCGCTTTATTATATTTCATCGGATAACGAAAAACTGCTCGGCATTCGAAACCGTTAAAGATACGAGTCACTATTTATAGATCGCGCGAAATTTTTATCCCGAGACTTAACATTCTGGTTTTATAAACAAATACATCGATCGGCATTGAGCAATGCCATCATATATAGCGTTACCACCTGCAAATCCGAACGAATCTCAAATGGTTCAGCTAATTTTATCCTCACAATCATCCTACACATTTTTCATTAATTCTGCCATGAAGTTTGCTTTCCTTCAGGTCTCCTTCCCCTTTAGTAATTTCTTAATAACCGGAAGTTCACAAATTTGCCGAACGTCCGAGATTTCGTCGGCACAAAAGCGTATGCAAAAGTGGGGACCAATCACTCAGTGCATCGCTTTCGTATCGCCGAATCAACCATCCCAAGATAACCCGGGAGTGGGGGCAAACTGAACCCGCTAATCGCCGAGCCATTAACCGCCAAAAAGCGTGGCTCTTGAGCCGACTCGGGGCTTAGTTGGTGCGACGATCTCCGGCCGGTCAGACGCATTGCTCTTTCCCGCCAGAAGACCTTGAACCATTTCGATTACTCCTCTAAATTTTCCTCTCTTGTATCAACCGGTTATTTTTGACTTCGTTATCTATTTTCCCACAGATAGTCGCTCGCTGGGGCGACTGCTTTATTTTCTACCGACCCTTTGGAGAGTACGCAATCTTCATTTGTTTGCATTTTTCTCTGACTATCGAACCCGGTTGGAAATGAGGGATAGGAACGACAGATTCCAAATCTGTGGTTTGGAGGAATCCTACTGTACAGACTGGATGTGATGGAGTCTTTACAAACTGTGTTTCTTTTATTTATCTACATCATTGAAGAGGGACTCCTTCGCCATTCTGAATAGTAGAGACTTTCTTCCAAACCATTGAACGATTCAAAATTTTGGACTAGTTTCTGCTACAGAGAACATACTATCTGTTATCTTGTGTTTCTTCCTGTTCTACAACTTGTCAGTTCCTAGTCTTCTTTTCTAAGAGGGATTTTTAACTTTGAGGGGATTTGAGTTAATGGTCTAAATAGCTCATTTTTTTCTGATTGCAGCTGATGTGAATGAGCCCCAGTACCTCAAAAGAAAGCGACATGGCTTACGAGAACGGGAAGAGCCGGGACTTGGGCGACGTGGAGCTCAACTCCCTGAGGAGGACGCGCTTCAGCGTGAACCGGGTGGATAGCATCGAGGGAAAAACAAGCCTTCTGGGCGAGCAGGAGACGAAGAAGTCGTTGCGCCACATGACGAGGGAGGCCTTGCCAAGGTTGGACAACTATAGGAACATTATGAGCATACAGGCGGTGCACAGGCCTTCCTTGGACGAACTGCACAATGCCACAGTAAACAAAGTAAGTTGTGAGGCAACACCGTAAAAGAGAATGTTTGACTTTCAGCAAATTTTCAAAACTAAGAGAAACCTGGGGATACTGGAAAAATCAAATGGAGAACGGTGGGATTTCTAAAAGTAACAAAACTAATGAAGTAAAAGAGAATGTTTGCTCTCCAACTAGTTTTATATTAGGGATATTAGACAAATGAAATGGAGAACACACAGGGTGTAAAGTGTTTCCAGACGACATTTCTCTGACTAAATTAGTATGGGTAATGGTCTTAGAAATGAGAGTATGAGCTTTATGAAAAAGTCTGTGAAAGTGGAAAGTTGTGGAAAGATTTGCACAGTCTGACATAGATTTTTAGAGGGTTTTTCTGACTTGGAAAAATTCTGTGATTGGAACAGCTTTTTTTTAATTATTGGAAGTAATGTTAGAGTTTTATGAGATATTCAGAACATTTCTCAAAGTTTTTTAGAGCGTTCTCTTGTGTGAGATATTTAATCGAAGATAACACCTAATTAGTTGAGGAGCCGGACTAATTAGGTAGCTGATAAAATGAGTGAAAAGTACTATCTACCCAGTAGTTTGAATTTAATGATATTAGTTCAGAATGGTTAATTTCGTCAAGTGATGTTTATTCTCTCCGGGGTTACTGGTGCAAAATGTTTTTCCGGAATTCAGAAAACTTTAAAGTCAAATTACGAAATCATTTTTGAGACAAAATGTAACATAATATAATAATAAATAAATAAATAACTTCTCAGATGGATTAATTGATTTAATTTACCACTATGACTATCCAATTACTAACAATAAATACCAGTTACTAACATAAAAATGGACATTATTATTACAACATCGCTTATAAATAACTTAAACTGACGTTAATTATTTTCCATAAAACTTACTGCTGTTGTTTCACATAACTATTTAAAATCATTCTCGACATAGATTTTGCTTGAGAAATTACTCGTTTTAAACATTGTAAAATAAACGTTTGTCACTGTCCGATGAAAATTGCGGCACGTTTCAAGTTAGAAGACTGTTGGCAGTCGAGTGTTTGAGAGGGTTCAATACACGGGAGTGAAGTTGCTGGCTGGACAATTGATTCAATTTGGCCAATTGATTGGTGTGATTGGAATTTTTGACGCCTTCAAATGGTTCATTCAATTGTTCTGCTATTGGAATGTAAATAGAGTAGGAGCGAAGACATTTAGAAGAAGCCAAAAAGATTGTTGATTAAGAAAGTATTAATTCGAAATTTTTATTTCATTGCCATCATCGTCGTCAGAAATCGAATTCGAATCAGTTAGTCCCCATGCGATTGAGTTGAATGAACTTTTTGGGACTATCAACAAGAGGATTTAAGAGTACGATACGACCATATCGTAGATGAAATGTACGATATAACAAATCACGACATTTCATAGATTTCACGCCTTCCACAATTGAAAAGTTGGTGAAATGGAAAATTTTACAATTTCGCATGTTAATGTCTGATTAGATATGTTTGAATTGTGTGATCAGATTGTACTACATTATCGAATATAGTATGCGATTTCATCAATTAGACTAAATGGAAGAGGCTATTAATTTGTAGGTTGAACATATATGATGTAACTTAAGCATGCTGGTGTTAGTCCAGCATGGTTTGTCGATAGTGTTAGACATAATTGAAAATGATGATTACTTTTCCTAATTTTGATAATGATATTAGTAATTTCTTCATTGAATATTCAGCCATTCAATTTTTTGAATAAAACATATGTATTTTATCGTTCCACGGTATTCTACAGTTATCATTGTTAACATAGAATGTTCATTTATTTTAAGAACTGATATATTTAGTATTCCTTCTTGCATGCTATATATATAAACAGATAGTATAATTGTGAAAAAAATGTGTATTACCGCAACATATTTTATTCCCAATTTAATTACTTGTTAACATCATATACTTCAAGCTACATATTTCGCATTCTTAAAACGGTCCTTTTAGAATACAAGCATTATTGTTATTTAATTCGAAGAATTGTAAGCATTATCTTTACTTTTTAAAAAATATTTAAAAAACTGTAATACCATCTGAATAGTTGTTTTAAAAATTCAAATTTAAAAAATCTCACATCGTAATTATTCATAGGTAAATTTAGGAAAAAAGAATTTGACTCACTCATTGAAATGCTTTTAAATGCTGTTTTTAAATTATCAAGACAATTAATACATGTAAATGCTATCTGTATAAACCCGGGCAACTTAAAACAGTTTTTTCCATACAAACTAGAAATTATCCGACCGAAACTAGTTTTCTTTGATTCACTTTACCTAAGCATTTCGAACTTAGCCAATAAACTAAATTTAAACATTTCAACTTAATTAGAGTAAAAATACGGATTCATCCTCAGTAAGGTTTAAAAAAGTCTCAAGACATTTTTGTAGACGAAAAAACTTGTAACTTGAAAAACAATCATTTGCTCAAGGAAGTCAAAATTCGAATTTTCTAGATTTATTCACAGTAAATTTTACAATATCCACCATCTAGTAACTTCGCAAAATGTTTTCTATATAGTGATATAGTAAATTTTACTAGATAATCGATGAAAATGGATCATTGAAATGAAAAAAGTTATTAGAATTTACTATAATTTTGTTAAAAAAGGGCGTCATAAAAAGCTATAATAAAACTATAAGAAAAGCTATAAGAAAAAGCTATAGTATCAAAAATGATATTTATAATAATTTTACAACAACGTCAATTATGAATAATTGGCAAATGACAGAGGCATAGTCAGTAGTTTAGTATTGTTCCAATGACTGTTCCGAATGCTATTTACACCATTCTGTCGACATTCATTCCGAACGCCGGATGTGGAACTGTTTTGAAAGTGAACTCAAGATTTCCTTATCCTCGTCTTTCAATCTTCATTCCCGTGTCGCTCATTTCACAGTCAAATTCGGATTTGCAAATGCGAAATCTGTCCCTCTGGAATCGCAGATTGCTGAACATGCGCCGCCTCGGCGGCTAATCGACGGATCCGCGAGCGCTCGAAAAATGAGACAAACGTCGCGCCAATCAGCCGCTAAGGATGCAATTACCTTTGCGAAGATATACACGAGATACGTAAGCGGCGCCTTAATGATTTCCTGCGAGCCTTCTCCCGGCGTCCTTTTTGTCGCGTAATTGCGAAATAATTGCCGCTTAGGACGTGCCGAAACCGAACTGGCCGGCAATTATTCAAATTAATAAAGCTTATTAGAACAAATCGCCGCGTATCCGCGAGCTGATTTACGCGCGACGCAGTAATAAAGAAATCATTCATTTCCTGTGAGGAAATTAAAATGTCATTTACGGCGATCGCGAAAACATTACTTATGCGCGCGCGTGTAAATGGAAAATTACAATGCAGCGCCGACAACGTTTTTCGCGCGACCATCGATACCAGACTCTAATGATGGATGCAACTTATCTTGCGCGCCATCTCGCGAGGGGCGACGTTGTTGGTGGTCGTTTTGTCTGAGTGGACTTTTTTCAGTTCATTAAGGAGGTTCCGTAATAGACGTTATTTTGCTTATTACATCGCTTATTTTAGAAAACGAATTTAAGAGTTTGGATTAAGATACATTTGTTTTAAATTAAGACACTGGATAATATTATTATAGTCTCTGTACATGAATTGTTAAGTCTGAAATTAAATATCTCTGGCTCATTTTATTCTTAATTTCGTTCGTATTTGAAAATTCGATTTATGGTAATTCCATCTTAAGTTAGGATGTCTTCTACATTCGTCGAAAACGAAATTTCGAGTATTTCTGAAGAAATTTATTGTTTAAATAATCGCGCAATTTGTTTAGATAATATTCTCTAAAACCATTTTATGTCTCGAGACAGCAACGAAAGTAAATGTTAAATACTGCTGAAAATTACAGTTTTTCCAGTAAATCAGCGAAATCTATCTTCAAATCATTTTATAAACAATTGCAAGAAGATTAAAAAATACTATAATCAAATTAAAGATTTCGTAATTCAATAAAAAATCGTATCGATGTCAGCTATTTTCAGCAATCTTATTTCTCAATTTGCGTTACAGTAATGTAAATTGCGAGTCATTCGCTAAATGAAATTCTAATTTTCTCGCTGAAGCAGCGAAACGAAAAGAGTCGTCGTTTTGCGCTCAAGCTTTTCCGTGGTCAAACTGCACTGAGCGGCGAGGAAATTATATATTCATGCTCTCTTGATGCTCGCGAGGCCTTGTCGCGCGAAAAGCACGTGAAGCGCCGACACTGCCGAAGCGGCGATTAATTATGTCAAATAAATTAACCCTGGACTCAACTACTTGCAAATAAAATTACGCGCCAATTTCTGTAATTACTGGATCTTTCGCGTTGCACGATCCGGGGATCAAGATCCACGTAAATAACGTTTCAGAAACGACGAAACGAGTTTCATGCCATCCGTACGATAGATGGCGCCGGTGTTCTTGAACGCAGCGATCGTTGCCGAGAAATTAATGGCCTGCTTTCGCATTAAATTGATTATTATTTCAGGATGGGTGAACGATTAAAGGGAATTAATTTTTCGAGAAAAAAGGAGTTGGTGCATACTTTCTGGAGGAATAATTTGTAACGATTAAAATTTTATACGCGAGTTTTCGATAAACATAAATTATACAAATTATTTTGATTTTATTGCACAATTATTTTAGTTCGTTTTTTCTGTTGAATATTTTTTTCTGGGTTGAAATAAATATTTTGTCACCCCTCAATAAAATTTTAGTCCCACAAATTATGCCCAAGAGCATTGAGATTAAGCCGTTGTGTCTTATAATGCATAACATAGACGAGAATTATGTAGGTATGCACGCGAAACGTGTGCAGTGAGCGGCGAATAAATTTCTTTGCGGATAAGCGCACTGGTTGATTTTTTTCGCATTTTCCCTTCGTACGAATGTTTCTTTGCAATTCGCTTGACCGGATCCTAAGCGAAATTTATGTTGGGAGATAAAGATGCTTTGACTGCAACTCTTTCCAATGAAAAGCAATTGTGTCCTTTTTGGTCGTAAACGTGATGATTTGTGATGAGTTATAGTGATTTGTGACTGAACCGAGATACGACTCATTTAAAAGGCAATGTCTAAGTACTTAAACAAGAAAATGTTTTAAAATTATAAACATGTATAATTTAATGATAGAATTATAAACTTTTTATAAACTTAGATTTCATGTCAAAGTAATTTACATTTCTTGAAAGAGTGTCAAGATTAGTATAAATTAATAGATGTTTAATGGCAAGTTAAAAAAGGTCCAATAAGAAATATTTTTAATGCAATTAAGAACATTCGAAAATTATTGTAAACTATTTTTCAGCTGAAATATGACAAAATCATTTTTAGTTAAATTGTATTACGGTGTCAATTAAAAAGGTTTCAATTTAACTATTGACATTAGAAGCCATTGTTTGCCGGCTACTGTTACCTATGAATTCAAGCGGCAAGGTCTTTTATCAGTATTCGACGTGTAGGATGGATAATATAAGGGAAAGCAATTACAACAAATACTGCTTTCCGTCGTCTTATTATCATTGTCCTCGAATCAACTTAGACGGCACAATTACTGTCAATTTTACGCGTATCTTCAACATCGAGCAACAGTTACATTAACCATTGTTTAATTCTTAAATAACAACGTTGCTTCAATCTCTGCTAACACGATCTTGTTCTTCTAATCCGATTTTGTGTAATTCTATAATCTTAATACAGTATACTGTATTCAATGAAGACAATCGAAATCTTCACTGATTTTTACTGATTTTACAATAAATCGTCAATTAGATTAACATTTACATATTAAATTACCACACTTTTCACAAAGAGCTTTTCATACAGATTATAAATACTAATTGTAATCGAAAATCGGAAATTAAAAATTTTCTATAAAAAATGACTTTTTAATGAAAAACTGACCACTGTTTATAATTTCATTTGTTCAAAGATAAATGTATTCATCATTTAAACCTTTTTGTCACAATTTTTTTGAATGCCTTGTTAAAGCTACAGCATTGTCTTTAAAATTGTTTACGATCTCTTAATGACTAACACTTACGATCCACCGATTTAAGCAGCGCTAATAACGAGTTATCCTCTTTGCAAGAAGTCATCGTTTCGTCCTAATTTTCCGTCAATTCCTAGAAACACCCGCACAAGTTTGCAATTCGACGCCAGCGCGGTTTTCTGCGTTTCTTTCTTCTCCGCGAGTAATCGCGCCAATTGGCCGCGGGTCGACAGTCAAACCCTCACGTCCGCGACTGAACAATTAAAATGGTTAGCAGTGTGAATCACCAATATGTTGACAAAGTCGCGCGCGCTTAGGTGTCGTCGCGCGTGCACGAAATTGAACTGTTATTCCGAGGGAAATCGGCGCATCTGGGGCGAAAACCCAGTTCCAATCGCCGGCGAAATTTACAAGAAACTTACAGTTATCTGTGCAATCTTGCGCTGTTCTCACATTGTGAGAACGACGTTAGAAAAAATTCTAACGTTGGGAAAATGTAGAAAGCTGTTAGAAACATTCTAAATTATTTTTAATAGTCTCAGTGACCCTTGGTCAAAGTTTTAACCAATTAGATGAAAAAACTTCATTGCTGTAACCGAGATTCGAACCCTCGACTTATGGGACAGAAGTCTGGAAGTATAACCGTTTTACCAAAGTCTTTATATTTACGAGTTCTTTCTTTCTTTAAGTTCTATTTAAAGTTTACTGAAATAAAAGTATTTAAATTGAATTGTTTAAAAATGTTTTCAATTTAAATTGAAATATTTAAAAACTATTTTGAAAAATAATTTTAAAAAATGTAAACAAATTGTATAAATTGGGAAGTTTTTAATTCAGGATTTTCTCTCATAATGTTCTATGACTAATCATAGTTTTATGATTAATCACTCATAATGTGAGGATTTATTGCGTAACTGATAAGACATTTATGAACCACATGGCGGTGCCGCGGTAGCGTTAGCACCAATCGCGCTCGATGATTCACTGATACAGTTCAATGAATCTGTAATAGCGAAGCAAAAAATCGCGCCGATGAACGAGAAGTTCTGAGAACGTCGCTGTCATTGTTCGTGTCGTTTTTCTGCAGAAGGAAAACTCCTTTGAATAGACTCAACGTGGAAATTGGTGATACCGTTTACCGGAAAAACTTTTGTGATAGAAAAAACTTTGTTAGAGAGCTTAGGTTTGTGCCTTTGTTGAGTTGTTTGTAGAGATAAGGAGAATAAGATGGAGGGAAATTTGAATAATGAATACGAGTGGGATATTTTTGTTGAGATGAATAAGTTTGTTCGGCTGATATATGAATTGCAAAAAAAGTGTTCCAGCAGTTGGAAGATATGTTTGAGAATCGCGTTATTACTTTGGAAATTTATGGAAGACTTTTCAGTAAATTCATTTCTAGGCTGTAAATACGAAATAACCATACGAGCGAAGATTATTAAAATTTCTCGAGAAATAAAAAACGAGAAATTAAAAAAATTTCTCGTCTTCGGACTTGTGTATGAACTTATGACATTTTTAGAAAAATTAATATGAATATCACACATTTGCCAGAGAAATTCATTTCAGCTTGGCAATATTCTGGCTAATATACTCCGAATTATTATCAAATGCCAAGCCAACTCAATCTTAGTATTTTAAATCTCTCAATTAAAAACTCGAGTAATGAAGCTCACAATCATATATTTTTTTAAATTTGGCAATTGTCCTTCTCCTCATTTCCAAACAAATTTTAATTACCACTCAATTTCATTGCCAAGGAAGCTACAAAAAACACATCGTGCAAGAACAGATGTCCTCTAAACAATTCAGCTATTTAAAAACATTCCATTCTTTTTCGTGGAAAATTTTAGTCTCACATTCACTTTGTTTCTTCACACCTTCACAATGTATTCAACATTATTTCCTTTCGCAACAAAATGCAGCAGATTTGTGATAAAAGAACTTAACACAAAAATATTTTAATTTGAGTAAAAAGTAATAAAAATGCTTCAAAATTGACGTTTTGGTAAAAAATTATTGGTAATTTTTTGGTAAAAATTTGGTAAAAAAAATATATTTCAACTATCTCCGATTCGGAGGCATTTGTATTCCTGCAGACTTTACACTCGGAAATCGACCAGACGCAGAAGACTTTTGCCTGTTTCCGTTAATCTTACAGAACTAATAACATTTACAGTCGCAAACGGCTTGCGAGGGGAGCTTAGTCGCGAATCCAACTCAAGTCTTTCAGCCGAGTCAGGGACAATTCGCGGTCACGAATGTGCGCCTATAGATGTAACGTGCTTATGCGTACGCATGGCGATGCATGTGAAGAGTGATACGCGATACATTATTACGTAAATTGTTAGACTTCATTGCTCGCCAGTGGCGACCCTCCGTCAGTTGAATCACCTTTACGCATGGCCTTGCCGCCGACAACGCCGATTTTTGTGCAAGAATCCGCCTCGTTTAATGGCTTGCCAAAAAGCATCACCTGGGCTCGAAGCTTTCACTGCAAAAACACGTATTGCTTTCAGAAGACTTGCATTAACTTGTGCTTTGATGAATTTAATCAGAATTACTGATAAAAGATATACAAAAGAAATTCTTTGATTATTTAAACATTATTATAGACATTATTAAAATTATTTGTATTTTACGCAGGTAAATTTTTATAGATTCGTGTAACAGTAACAGATCATGAATTACATAGTGGAGACATGTAAATAAACACTGTTGTATTATTTTAATTAACTGATTGTATATATATAATAGCATGTTTGTAATACAACTGAAACAAATTTATGAATAGAAACGAAATGAAACTAAGTAGTCGTCTTGCATAAATACGGAAATAATATTCGTAACGGACTTGTTTCATAAAAAGTGAATGGAGAAACGTTGAATCAAGACTTTTTCAAAACGAAACTCACTTCTACGTTTATAAATAGAAATCATGAGTCTGTTAATTCCACAGCATGCTGTTCTGTAATTGACATCTTTAATTTTAAAAACCTTCCATCCGCATAATAACTACAACGATTATGCAAAATTGAGAATTGTTTTGTGTTCTAAAAATCTGACTGTTCTTGAAATAAGAAACATGTAATTTCTTATGAATTGTGTGTCAAAATGAAAGTTTTTTTCCACATTTGTTGGCTTTTCACGTTCATGCTTTTTATGTTATACGCATTTTATTAATTATTCATAATATACCAATAAAAACTTACCCAAGTGACAAAATTGTATGAAACTTTAAATTTGAATTCTTGCAATCCTACTATTTCATTTGAACCAACTAATAGCCAAAAATAAGCGAATCCCCTTCAGTGCATTGAGAAAAATATTCGTTTTGATTCAAAACAATTCCTTTCCAAAAAGAATATCCTTTTTCCAGAAATGAATTCATTTCCTAAAAAAGGAATCAATGAATACAACTTTTCTTTTTCAGCGCGAATCCTTTCCATTCAAAAGGCTTTTTTACCAATTGCATTACACTCTATAAACTCAATCAGATGACGAAACGGCATTCCAGCCACACTTGCATCGAAGTGCAATCTGACTTTGCCCCGTAATTCGTAAAAATCGGCGCTAAGTGCGTCGCGCATCCTTGCTCCATACTAAAGATTTATAGACATGCGCTATCGCGGCGGCAGGTCATCCGCGTAGCGCAGCGCACAAACATTCGACTTTTTAAAGGCGCGCAAGTGGAGCAAGGTGCGAAACAGTCGGAAACGCAGCTGTTTGTTCAATTCTGCAAATAGTCGCTCATTGAGCCGCGTGCGGCATATTCCATTCAATTCAATTCCAGCCAAACAATTCATAAATAGCACTTTTCACTATTCACTTATCTCCTCCGTTTAATAGCATTATTGTCGGCATTCAAATTTCGCGGGGCGCGCGCATTGTCTCGCGCGCTATTTTCGAATTCCGACGCAAGTGTGTCGCAACGACTGAATGTTTTTTCCCCTTTTTTGTCACCTCCGCGTTTTGCTATGAAAAATGCTTTCATTGACTCTGATAGTTGGGCAATATCCGTTACAATTCCGGCCGAACAAATGGCTTAGAAATATCCGTTGCTTTGTGTAAAATGGTAGTCTGTTATTTTAATTGTGGGAAAATGTTGGACATGGGAACCCGTTGATGTGCAATGAAAAAGGCGATATTTATTTGATTTCCGTACGTCACGGTATTTGAACGACGAGTTATAAATAGATAAGATTACTGTCTCGCTGTATCTTGCAATCATAGTTTTATCACGAAATTCGCTTCCGCGCTTCGCGACGTAATGTTGACTTTTACTGTGCTTTCATTCACTTGTCGCGTGAAACTTTTTACGACTTTGTAGGTAAATACACTCGCAGGGCTAACGAAGATAAGAGAAACGACAGTTGTACGCTCGTGAAAAATTGGGAGATAAGTCGGGAACGTTGTAGTAGTTGGAAGAAGTTGGAATGGTTTATGATGTTAATTTGTTTCGTTCATTCAAAGTATTTTTGTGCGGAAAAATGAAATAAAATGATAAGAAATAATGGATGTAGAATTTTTCGTGCGAAGTTTGCGCCACATTTTTATTTATAGAAGTTATTAAAGTAATTGTCACCTTGAAGACAGGAATTGCAATGAATGTGGTTTTCTTCGACCTTCCAGAAGAAAAGTAATTCTGTTTCCTGAACATGACGATGCAGAATTTTTCTGAAAACGAATTTTTTTTGATTCAGTAAACTTAGTTAATGTGGGGTTTTAGTGTAGATAAAAGTGACATCATTTGCGCTTTTGGTGTATAGCTATACACCAAATACGTAGTGAAACGGGGGATTATCGAATTAATAAATAGAGGAAGCGTATCTCCGCATTATCGATTATGTCATCAGACAATTTTTATAGATAATTAAAACCATTGAACGATTTCCTAGAAATAACTACTGGTTATTAGCTCGACGATCATCAAGCTATGTTAGCACCTGCACAAATAATGCAGTTTTTCATAATTGCCGAATGTTTTTCAATTTTCAAGTCTGTGTTTAAAGTCTGTCGAACAAGAATCGGTTTTTGTATCAAAATATCTTGAAAATTAAATTACTTGAATAATGTATGTCGAATTGTTCCGGATAAATGCCTCTGCAGTTTTTCTACACAAGTGCTTTGAATCAAAATGATATCAATTATCCGAAGAAAGCGATGCAAATTGATTTCAAATTGCTAGTGTATCTACTAACTGTTCCGAAGAGTAAAGATTGATGTTATCCGTGCTCTTCCACGAGAAACGCTCGTTTCTTATTGGATTAATCGAAAATTAAGTGGGTTGTTCGATGAGCGCTGTCTAAAGGAATTTATGTCGAGCGTTGCACCGTTTTATTCCCTGACTATGCGAAAAATTTATGTATATGTTGAAAAGTCCTACTTTACATTCCTCCTGCAAGAACGAGAAGTTTCTTTAATCCATTTATTGAACACACGCAAACATGTCGATGTTTTCGAAGTGTAATTTTTTATGTTCAAACGCGAAATGAATGAATTATGAAAGCAAAGAAAGACAATTATATATTATACAAAACCGTAATTGTTTCAGGGTTCAGGATCCTACACATTGCCTATCACGTCCGACGAAAAACCAGTTACGACCGGTATAAAATTTGGATGGATCCAGGGTGTCTTATTAAGATGCCTCCTAAACATCTGGGGTGTTATGCTCTTCCTACGATTGTCCTGGGTTGTAGCTGAAACAGGAATTGGTAAGCGTTTACTTCACCTCTGCTTCTAACTCTTCAGAACCAAGTTCAGAGTATTACAGTAGCATCTCCATAACCTGGATCCTATCTGGACTTTACTATGTTCCAATTAATGTGAGACTTGGTAAGGATAGGTCCTAGGATATGGAGACAATCTGAATCCTATCTGAACCACTAGTCTCAAGTCCATAGAGTAAATCTACATCCTCAGGATTGGTTCAATGAACTCTTTCCACTCTAAAAAGAGACAGAAGCTATCGAAACTTTTCTTTCAACGTCCAAATACCATCGAGAATTACCCTTTTTTCGTTTCAGGCCAATCAATTTTGCTGATCCTCACAACCACCGTCGTGACGACAATAACGTCACTCTCCATGTCGGCTATCAGCACCAATGGTTTGATCAAAGGAGGTATGCCAAAAGCAATGTTATCAATTATGTCACAATGCCTGGGCCAGTGACAATTTAAAGCGTTCGCGCGTCGCTTTGTCATCGGTAAACACACGTAATTGGAACATGAGAAATTGTCATGCTAATGCCCGATTACGTTGCCTTTATGTAATTGCGCTTATTCCGACCCAGCGCCCGAAAACGTTCCGCATGGTGACTGAATTAACCGACACGTGACTCGCGATGCTCGGCTGAGTTTCGATAAAACATTTGCAAACTATGTTTAGTTAACATTTTCATAATTGCGACGACACTATTACGAAAAACTGCGATAACGCCACTCTGATTATTCAGTTTGAATGTTTATTGTCAGTTGGCGGTTCCAGTTGTGTTTGACAATTTGTTCATCGATTCGCAGTCGTAATCAATTAGGAAGATTAATGTACTGTTTGTGTAAATTGACTGGCAGACGTAACTCACGACCAACTTAATTGACTGAATTGTGTTTGCACAGGGGGCACATACTACATGATTTCGAGATCATTGGGCCCGGAATTCGGAGGGGCCATCGGCCTGATATTTTCGCTGGCGAATGCTGTGGCTTGCGCCATGTACGTCATCGGGTTTTGCGAATCTTTTAGGGACCTTCTGAAGGAATATGGGTTGTCTATTGTGGACGGAGATATCAATGACATCAGGATCGTAGGTAGAGATATTTGATTATATATTTACTTTTATTATATTAAGAAAAATAGATGGTACCAACATTTATTTGTGCTCTATTCATCATCTGGCTAAATATCCTTTTTTTTACAACTCAGTTTTCCTTACTAATTAGATTATTATTCTATCTAAATGATTATCCTCAGAATCTTTATTATCTGTATGACTATCTGACATGCTTATTCTGAATTCCTAAGTGGTTGTCCTTGGAATCCTTGATATCAAGATAGTTACTAGTGTTTTTTTTTTTTTTTTTCTAAATACAGATGATTATCCTCAGTAACTGTCTATAAGGTTACTCTGATTATATTCAGAGTTTCCATCACTATTAGCATAAATATTCTGACTCTTTAGAGGATTATCGTTACTGTCTAGGTAACTTTTCTCAGTATCCTTACTACCTGGATGATTATCCTTTTTAGGCAGATGTGCTTTTTAACTATCTAGAATCTAGATGATTCTTTTTAATATTTAGATGATCATGCTTACGTTTATTCTCATATTGTCCTCGGTATTTTTACCATCTAGATAGTTATACTCCATATCTGAAGTTTTTAATCCTTATTTCCATTCGAGAATGCCATATCGATAATAAACCTTCTAGTAGCGATAAAAGAACAATTCTATGCGTTTGACTGAAGAAATGGGAAGAATCATTCGAATGAATTGAGTTGAAAACGACTGTCACGTTGATTGATTTATGTTTCTGTTTTCCAGGCGTTATTACGATTGCAGTATTACTGATTATTGTTATGATTGGCATGGAATGGGAATCGAAGGCTCAAATCGGACTGCTGGTCATTCTCCTGGTAGCCATATCCGATTTTTTGATTGGCACGATCATCGGACCGAAAAACGACAAGGAGAAAGCGCAGGGATTCATCGGTTACAATCGTACGTCTTCTGAGTTGTCACTCGTATAATTTATTGCAGTAATCCGTTATGAGTCATTAACTCTGTCAATCGAAGAAAGTATAATTTTATTCGATTGCAAGATATTTGGATCTTTACTATTCGTATAACTTGTAATTTTGGATGTTACAGTGGAGGTCTTTAAAGAAAACATGTATGCAGACTACCGTCCAAAGGATGGCGAAAATCACAACTTCTTTTCGGTGCTGTCCATTTTCTTCCCAGCTGCTACGGGCATTTTAGCAGGAGCGAACATTTCCGGGGATCTTAAGGTAATTTTTTGTTTAAAAAATGTTTTATAAAAGTTGATTTAATTTTCTATAGCAGATACAAAAAAAGAAAACAAAAGTAGAAAACAATAGAAACTTCATGAATCAATTGAAATTTAGTGGTCTAAGTTTCAATTTACGTTAAGAATTTAAAAATAATGTTAAGATTATATTAGGATTTTTATTGTAAAGAAAATAAAATTAAAAAAAATTATAAAACATACAAAAAAATTACACAATACAAAAAAGTCGCATGATTAGTCACGAATCGATAAATGCGTCTTTTTCAAGTTATGCGCAAATTTCGAAAATTGTTTCCTCAGTCCGCTGATATACTATCGAGCTGCTGCGAAACGTGTTTTTTAGCATTGTTCAGATACAAGCACTTTGCATACCATTTTTCCATATTCACTTATTAAAGAAGCGGCATTGTTTTATTGTTTATATTTTTAGTTAAAGCATGACTCTTACATCTCATTGTTTCCACTAATAATTCGTAACTACCGGAAAACAACAAAAACCAGAATCATCACTGTATTTTCGTTTTCAGGACCCCCAAAAAGCCATACCTAAGGGAACCTTGCTGGCCATTTTTCTGACCAGTCTTTCCTACATCGTGATGGCAGTCTGTGTAGGTGCAACCGTTTTGAGAGAAGCATCTGGTAACGTAACCGACTTGATGTTACCAGTCATTGATACCATCAATGATACCAGCTATTACACCAGCACCATCAATTATACCAGCTATGGAACGGCGTTTAATTGTTCCGCTGTAAAATGCGAATATGGAACCCACAACAGTCCTCAGGTTAGTTTCATAGCAAAAATTGTTTATTTCTAATTTTTCAATTTTTTTGTTTTGTTGCTAATCGTTAGTATTTTTGTCGGCTTGAATTAAAAAAACTATGATAACATAACGATTTGAAAACGTGTAGCAAAAATATTATTATTTAATATTTAGTAAGCAAATTCAATATATAAAAAGATTTCCTTAACAAGACACAGATTCACTGTAATTTTAACATGCAATCTAAAATAATTATCTAAAATAGTTATACTTTACAATAATGTAACATTTATATAAATCAATGTAAGTAATTTATGCAAATTATTTACGGCAATGCGGAAGTATACTGAAATCAACTTTCTATACATCTTTTATTATCGTATCATCCTTGCTTATCAAAAAAATTATAAAAATAATTTAAGGGGGAATATACGTGTAGAAACGTCGAAGTCAGCCGTTACTTTGCATGAGTATAATTAAGAAAGTATAGATTCGATCTATATAACAAAATATATGCAGAATATATATGGATTCAGCAACATTCGGAG